>JBAKBP010026024.1:0-32368 GCA_037953745.1 Lithodes maja
ATGTCTACCTCTCGTGTATTAAGATAGCCCAGTTATAGAGGCTCTAAATCCCGTTTTATGTCTCCACCATACAAGACCATTAATTCACTTTAGTGTCCAATCTCAGAAAATAGTTTTTGAGAAAATATTATTTTGTTAATTCAATGTTAATTAGCCTAGTTTTTCGGGTGATTTTAGCTCTATTATATGTCTACGTCTCATGTATTAAGATAGCCCAGTTATAGGGGCTCTAAATCCCGCTTCGTGTCTCCACTATACAAGACCATTAATTCACTTTAGTGTCCAATCTCAGAAAATAGTTTTAGAGAAAATATTATTTTGTCAATTCAATGTTAATTAGCCTAGTTTTTAGGGTGATTTTAGCTCTATTATTTGTCTACGTCTCATGTATTAAGATAGCCCAGTTATAGAGGCTCTAAACCCCGGTTCGTGTTTCCACTATACAAGACCATTAATTCACTTTAGTGTACAATCTCAGAAAATAGTTTTAGAGAAAATATTATTTTGTCAATTCAATGTTAACTAGCCTAGTTTTTAGGGTGATTTCAGCTCAATTATTTGTCTACGTCTCATGTATTAAGATAACCCAGTTATAGAGGCTCTAAACCCCGTTTCGTGTCTCCACTATACAAGACCATTAATTCACTTTAGTGTCCAATCTCAGCAAATAGTTTTAGAGAAAATATTATTTTGTCAATTCAATGTTAACTAGCCTAGTTTTTAGGGTGATTTTAGCTCTATTATTTGTCTACGTCTCATGTATTAAGATAACCCAGTTATAGAGGCTCTAAACCCCACTTCGTGTCTCCACTATACAAGACCATTAATTCACTTTAGTGTCCAATCTCAGAAAATGTTTTTAGAGAGAATCTTATTTTGGTCAATTCAATGTTAACTAGCCTAGTTTTTAGGGTGATTTTAGCTCTATTATTTGTCTACGTCTCATGTATTAAGATAACCCAGTTATAGAGGCTCTAAACCCCGTTTCGTGTCTCCACTATACAAGACCATTAATTCACTTTAGTGTCCAATCTCAGAAAATAGTTTTAGAGAAAATATTATTTTGTCAATTCAATGTTAACTAGCCTAGTTTTTAGGGTGATTTTAGCTCTATTATTTGTCTACGTCTCATGTATTAAGATAACCCAGTTATAGAGGCTCTAAACCCCGCTTCGTGTCGCCACTATACAAGACCATTATTCACTTTAGTGTCCAATCTCAGAAAATATTTTTAGAGAAAATATTATTTTGGTCAATTCAATGTTAACTAGCCTAGTTTTTAGGGTGATTTTAGCTCTATTATTTGTCTACGTCTCATGTATTAAGATAACCCAGTTATAGAGGCTCTAAACCCCGCTTCGTGTCTCCACTATACAAGACCATTAATTCACTTTAGTGTCCAATCTCAGAAAATATTTTTAGAGAAAAATATTATTTTGGTCAATTCAATGTTAACTAGCCTAGTTTTTAGGGTGATTTTAGCTCTATTATTTGTCTACGTCTCATGTATTAAGATAACCCAGTTATAGAGGCTCTAAACCCCGCTTCGTGTATCCCCTATACAAGACCATTAATTCACTTTAGTGTCCAATCTCAGAAAATATTTTTAGAGAAAATATTATTTTGGTCAATTCAATGTTAACTAGCCTAGTTTTTAGGGTGATTTTAGCTCTATTATTTGTCTACGTCTCATCTATTAAGATAACCCAGTTATAGAGGCTCTAAACCCCGTTTCGTGTCTCCCCTATACAAGACCATTAATTCACTTTAGTGTCCAATCTCAGAAAATAGTTTTAGAGAAAATATTATTTTGTCAATTCAATGGTAACTAGCCTAGTTTTTAGGGTGATTTTAGCTCTATTATTTGTCTACGTCCCATGTATTAAGATAACCCAGTTATAGAGGCTCTAAACCCCGTTTCGTGTCTCCCCTATACAAGACCATTAATTCACTTTAGTGTCCAATCTCAGAAAATAGTTTTAGAGAAAATATTATTTTGTCAATTCAATGTTAACTAGCCTAGTTTTTAGGGTGATTTTAGCTCTATTATATGTCTACGTCTCATGTATTAAGATAGCCCAGTTATAGGGGCTCTAAATGGGGTTTCGTGTCTCCACTATACAAGACCATTAATTCACTTTAGTGTCCAATCTCAGAAAATAGTTTTAGAGAAAATATTATTTTGTCAATTCAATGTTAACTAGCCTAGTTTTTAGGGTGATTTTAGCTCTATTATATGTCTACGTCTCATGTATTAAGATAGCCCAGTTATAGGGGCTCTAAATCGTATTTTGTGTCTCCACCATACAAGACCAATTCACTTTAGTGTCCAATCTCAGAAAATATTTTTAGAGAAAATATTATTTTGGTCAATTCAATGTTAATTAGCCTAGTTTTTAGGGTGATTTTAGCTCTATTTTATGTCTACCTCTCATGTATTAAGATAGCCCAGTTATAGAGGCTCTAAATCCCGTTTTATGTCTCCACCATACAAGACCAATTCACTTTAGTGTCCAATCTCAGAAAATAGTTTTTGAGAAAATATTATTTTGTCAATTCAATGTTAATTAGCCTAGTTTTTAGGGTGATTTTAGCTCTATTATATGTCTACCTCTCGTGTAGATAGCCCAGTTATAGAGGCTCTAAATCCCGTTTTATGTCTCCACCATACAAGACCAATTCACTTTAGTGTCCAATCTCAGAAAATAGTTTTTGAGAAAATATTATTTTGTCAATTCAATGTTAATTAGCCTAGTTTTTTGGGTGATTTTAGCTCTATTATATGTCTACCTCTCGTGTAGATAGCCCAGTTATAGAGGCTCTAAATCCCGTTTTATGTCTCCACCATACAAGACCAATTCACTTTAGTGTCCAATCTCAGAAAATAGTTTTTGAGAAAATATTATTTTGTCAATTCAATGTTAATTAGCCTAGTTTTTAGGGTGATTTTAGCTCTATTATATGTCTACCTCTCGTGTAGATAGCCCAGTTATAGAGGCTCTAAATCCCGTTTTATGTCTCCACCATACAAGACCAATTCACATTAGTGTCCAATCTCAGAAAATAGTTTTTGAGAAAATATTATTTTGTCAATTCAATGTTAATTAGCCTAGTTTTTAGGGTGATTTTAGCTCTATTATATGTCTACCTATCGTGTAGATAGCCCAGTTATAGAGGCTCTAAATCCCGTTTTGTGTCTCCACCACAAGACCAATTCACTTTAGTGTCCAATCTCAGAAAATAGTTTTTGAGAAATTATTATTTTGTCAATTCAATGTTAATTAGCCTAGTTTTTAGGGTGATTTTAGCTCTATTATATGTCTACCTCTCAGTATTAAGATAGCCCAGTTATAGAGGCTCTAAATCCCGTTTTGTGTCTCCACCATACAAGACCATTAATTCACTTTAGTGTCCAATCTCAGAAAATATTTTTCCAGAGAATATTATTTTGGTCAATTCAATGTTAATTAGCCTAGTTTTTAGGGTGACTTTAGCTCTATTATATGTCTACCTCTCGTGTAGATAGCCCAGTTATAGAGGCTCTAAATCCCGTTTTGTGTCTCCACCATACAAGACCAATTCACTTTAGTGTCCAATCTCAGAAAATAGTTTTTGAGAAAATATTATTTTGTCAATTCAATGTTAATTAGCCTAGTTTTTAGGGTGATTTTAGCTCTATTATATGTCTACGTCTCGTGTATTAAGATAGCCCAGTTATAGAGGCTCTAAATCCCGTTTTATGTCTCCACTATACAAGACCATTAATTCACTTTAGTGTCCAATCTCAGAAAATAGTTTTTGAGAAAATATTATTTTGTCAATTCAATGTTAATTAGCCTAGTTTTTAGGGTGATTTTAGCTCTATTATATGTCTACCTCTCGTGTAGATAGCCCAGTTATAGAGGCTCTAAATCCCGTTTTATGTCTCCACCATACAAGACCAATTCACTTTAGTGTCCAATCTCAGAAAATAGTTTTTGAGAAAATATTATTTTGTCAATTCAATGTTAATTAGCCTAGTTTTTAGGGTGATTTTAGCTCTATTATATGTCTACCTCTCGTGTAGATAGCCCAGTTATAGAGGCTCTAAATCCCGTTTTATGTCTCCACCATACAAGACCAATTCACTTTAGTGTCCAATCTCAGAAAATAGTTTTTGAGAAAATATTATTTTGTCAATTCAATGTTAATTAGCCTAGTTTTTAGGGTGATTTTAGCTCTATTATATGTCTACCTCTCGTGTAGATAGCCCAGTTATAGAGGCTCTAAATCCCGTTTTGTGTCTCCACCATACAAGACCAATTCACTTTAGTGTCCAATCTCAGAAAATATTTTTCCAGAGAATATTATTTTGGTCAATTCAATGTTAACTAGCCTAGTTTTTAGGGTGATTTTAGCTCTATTATATGTCTACCTCTCGTGTAGATAGCCCAGTTATAGAGGCTCTAAATCCCGTTTTGTGTCTCCACCATACAAGGCCATTAATTCACTTTAGTGTCCAATCTCAGAAAATATTTTTCCAGAGAATATTATTTTGGTCAATTCAATGTTAACTAGCCTAGTTTTTAGGGTGATTTTAGCTCTATTATATGTCTACGTCTCGTGTATTAAGATAGCCCAGTTATAGAGGCTCTAAATCCCGTTTTGTGTCTCCACCATACAAGACCAATTCACTTTAGTGTCCAATCTCAGAAAATAGTTTTTGAGAAAATATTATTTTGTCAATTCAATGTTAATTAGCCTAGTTTTTAGGGTGATTTTAGCTCTATTATATGTCTACGTCTCGTGTATTAAGATAGCCCAGTTATAGAGGCTCTAAATCCCGTTTTATGTCTCCACTATACAAGACCATTAATTCACTTTAGTGTCCAATCTCAGAAAATAGTTTTTGAGAAAATATTATTTTGTCAATTCAATGTTGATTAGCCTAGTTTTTAGGGTGATTTTAGCTCTATTATATGTCTACCTCTCGTGTAGATAGCCCAGTTATAGAGGCTCTAAATCCCGTTTTATGTCTCCACCATACAAGACCAATTCACTTTAGTGTCCAATCTCAGAAAATAGTTTTTGAGAAAATATTATTTTGTCAATTCAATGTTAATTAGCCTAGTTTTTAGGGTGATTTTAGCTCCATTATATGTCTACCTCTCGTGTATTAAGATAGCCCAGTTATAGAGGCTCTAAATCCCGTTTTATGTCTCCACCATACAAGACCATTAATTCACTTTAGTGTCCAATCTCAGAAAATAGTTTTTGAGAAAATATTATTTTGTCAATTCAATGTTAATTGGCCTAGTTTTTAGGGTGATTTTAGCTCTATTATATTTCTACGTCTCATGTATTAAGATAGCCCAGTTATAGAGGCTCTAAATCCCGTTTTATGTCTCCACTATACAAGACCATTAATTCACTTTAGTGTCCAATCTCAGAAAATAGTTTTTGAGAAAATATTATTTTGTCAATTCAATGTTAATTAGCCTAGTTTTTAGGGTGATTTTAGCTCTATTATATGTCTACCTCTCGTGTAGATAGCCCAGTTATAGAGGTTCTAAATCCCGTTTTATGTCTCCACTATACAAGACCATTAATTCACTTTAGTGTCCAATCTCAGAAAATAGTTTTTGAGAAAATATTATTTTGTCAATTCAATGTTAATTAGCCTAGTTTTTAGGGTGATTTTAGCTCTATTATATGTCTACGTCTCATGTATTAAGATAGCCCAGTTATAGAGGCTCTAAATCCCGTTTCGTGTCTCCACTATACAAGACCATTAATTCACTTTAGTGTCCAATCTCAGAAAATAGTTTTAGAGAAAATATTATTTTGTCAATTCAATGTTAATTAGCCTAGTTTTTAGGGTGATTTTAGCTCTATTATATGTCTACGTCTCATGTATTAAGATAGCCCAGTTATAGAGGCTCTAATCCCCGTTTCGTGTCTCCACTATACAAGACCATTAATTCACTTTAGTGTCCAATCTCAGAAAATAGTTTTAGAGAAAATATTATTTTGTCAATCCAATGTTAACTAGCCTAGTTTTTAGGGTGATTTTAGCTCTATTATTTGTCTACGTCTCATGTATTAAGATAACCCAGTTATAGAGGCTCTAAGCCCCGTTTCGTGTCTCCACTATACAAGACCATTAATTCACTTTAGTGTCCAATCTCAGAAAATAGTTTTTGAGAAAATATTATTTTGTCAATTCAATGTTAATTAGCCTAGTTTTTAGGGTGATTTTAGCTCTATTATATGTCTACGTCTCATGTATTAAGATAGCCCAGTTATAGAGGCTCTAAAGGACTTCGTGTCTCCACTATACAAGACCATTAATTCACTTTAGTGTCCAATCTCAGAAAATAGTTTTAGAGAAAATATTATTTTGTCAATTCAATGTTAATTAGCCTAGTTTTTAGGGTGATTTTAGCTCTATTATTTGTCTACGTCTCATGTATTAAGATAGCCCAGTTATAGAGGCTCTAAACCCCGTTTCGTGTCTCCACTATACAAGACCATTAATTCACTTTAGTGTCCAATCTCAGAAAATAGTTTTAGAGAGAATATTATTTTGGTCAATTCAATGTTAACTAGCCTAGTTTTTAGGGTGATTTTAGCTCTATTATTTGTCTACGTCTCATGTATTAAGATAACCCAGTTATAGAGGCTCTAAACCCCGCTTCGTGTCTCCACTATACAAGACCATTAATTCACTTTAGTGTCCAATCTCAGAAAATATTTTTAGAGAAAATATTATTTTGGTCAATTCAATGTTAACTAGCCTAGTTTTTAGGGTGATTTTAGCTCTATTATTTGTCTACGTCTCATGTATTAAGATAACCCAGTTATAGAGGCTCTAAACCCCGCTTCGTGTCTCCACTATACAAGACCATTAATTCACTTTAGTGTCCAATCTCAGAAAATATTTTTAGAGAAAATATTATTTTGGTCAATTCAATGTTAACTAGCCTAGTTTTTAGGGTGATTTTAGCTCTATTATTTGTCTACGTCTCATGTATTAAGATAACCCAGTTATAGAGGCTCTAAACCCCGCTTCGTGTCTCCACTATACAAGACCATTAATTCACTTTAGTG
This sequence comes from Lithodes maja, assembly GCA_037953745.1. Classification (NCBI taxonomy): domain Eukaryota; kingdom Metazoa; phylum Arthropoda; class Malacostraca; order Decapoda; family Lithodidae; genus Lithodes; species Lithodes maja. The sequence continues at coordinate 7,090 of JBAKBP010026024.1, forward strand.
TCCAATCTCAGAAAATATTTTTAGAGAAAATATTATTTTGGTCAATTCAATGTTAACTAGCCTAGTTTTTAGGGTGATTTTAGCTCTATTATTTGTCTACGTCTCATGTATTAAGATAACCCAGTTATAGAGGCTCCATACCCCGCTTCGTGTCTCCACTATACAAGACCATTAATTCACTTTAGTGTCCATTCTCAGAAAATAGTTTTTGAGAAAATATTATTTTGTCAATTCAATGTTAATTAGCCTAGTTTTTAGGGTGATTTTAGCTCTATTATATGTCTACCTCTCGTGTAGATAGCCCAGTTATAGAGGCTCTAAAGCCCGTTTTATGTCTCCACCATACAAGACCAATTCACTTTAGTGTCCAATCTCAGAAAATAGTTTTTGAGAAAATATTATTTTGTCAATTCAATGTTAATTAGCCTAGTTTTTCGGGTGATTTTAGCTCTATTATATGTCTACCTCTCGCGTAGATAGCCCAGTTATAGAGGCTCTAAATCCCGTTTTGTGTCTCCACCATACAAGACCAATTCACTTTAGTGTCCAATCTCAGAACATAGTTTTTGAGAAAATATTATTTTGTCAATTCAATGTTAATTAGCCTAGTTTTTCGGGTGATTTTAGCTCTATTATATGTCTACCTCTCGTGGTGTAGATAGCCCAGTTATAGAGGCTCTAAATCCGTTTTATGTTCTCACTATACAAGACCAATTCACTTTAGTGTCCAATCTCAGAAAATAGTTTTTGAGAAAAATTATTTTGTCAATTCAATGTTAATTAGCCTAGTTTTTAGGGTGATTTTAGCTCTATTATAATATGTCTACCTCTCGTGTATAAGATAGCCCAGTTATAGAGGCTCTAAATCCCGTTTTATGTCTCCACATACAAGACCATTAATTCACTTTAGTGTCCAATCTCAGAAAATAGTTTTTGAGAAAATATTATTTTGTCAAATTCAATGTTAATTAGCCTAGTTTTTCGGGTGATTTTAGCTCTATTATATGTCTACGTCTCATGTATTAAGATAGCCCAGTTATAGGGCTCTAAATCCCGCTTCGTGTCTCCACTATACAAGACCATTAATTCACTTTAGTGTCCAATCTCAGAAAATAGTTTTAGAGAAAATATTATTTTGTCAATTCAATGTTAACTAGCCTAGTTTTTAGGGTGATTTTAGCTCTATTATTTGTCTACGTCTCATGTATTAAGATAACCCAGTTATAGAGGCTCTAAACCCCGTTTCGTGTCTCCACTATACAAGACCATTAATTCACTTTAGTGTCCAATCTCAGAAAATAGTTTTAGAGAAAATATTATTTTGTCAATTCAATGTTAACTAGCCTAGTTTTTAGGGTGATTTTAGCTCTATTATTTGTCTACGTCTCATGTATTAAGATAACCCAGTTATAGAGGCGCTAAACCCCACTTCGTGTCTCCACTATACAAGACCATTAATTCACTTTAGTGTCCAATCTCAGAAAATGTTTTTAGAGAGAATCTTATTTTGGTCAATTCAATGTTAACTAGCCTAGTTTTTAGGGTGATTTTAGCTCTATTTATTTGTCTACGTCTCATGTATTAAGATAACCCAGTTATAGAGGCTCTAAAACCCCGTTCGTGTCTCCACTATACAAGACCATTAATTCACTTTAGTGTCCAATCTCAGAAAATAGTTTTAGAGAAAATATTATTTTGTCAATTCAATGTTAACTAGCCTAGTTTTTAGGGTGATTTTAGCTCTATTATTTGTCTACGTCTCATGTATTAAGATAACCCAGTTATAGAGGCTCTAAACCCCGCTTCGTGTCTCCACTATACAAGACCATTAATTCACTTTAGTGTCCAATCTCAAAAAATATTTTTAGAGAGAATCTTATTTTGGTCAATTCAATGTTAACTAGCCTAGTTTTTTAGGGTGATTTTAGCTCTATTATTTGTCTACGTCTCATGTATTAAGATAGCCCAGTTATAGAGGCTCTAAACCCCGCTTCGTGTCGCCACTATACAAGACCATTAATTCACTTTAGTGTCCAATCTCAGAAAATATTTTAGAGAAAATATTATTTTGGTCAATTCAATGTTAACTAGCCTAGTTTTTAGGGTGATTTTAGCTCTATTATTTGTCTACGTCTCATGTATTAAGATACCCAGTTATAGAGGCTCTAAACCCCGCTTCGTGTCTCCACTATACAAGACCATTAATTCACTTTAGTGTCCAATCTCAGAAAATATTTTTAGAGAAAATATTATTTTGGTCAATTCAATGTTAACTAGCCTAGTTTTTAGGGTGATTTAGCTCTATTATTTGTCTACATCTCATCTATTAAGATAACCCAGTTATAGAGGCTCTAAACCCCGTTTCGTGTCTCCCCTATACAAGACCATTAATTCACTTTAGTGTCCAACTCAGAAAATAGTTTTAGAGAAAATATTATTTTGTCAATTCAATGGTAACTAGCCTAGTTTTAGGGTGATTTTAGCTCTATTATTTGTCTACGTCTCATGTATTAAGATAACCCAGTTATAGAGGCTCTAAACCCCGTTTCGTGTCTCCCCTATACAAGACCATTATTCACTTTAGTGTCCAATCTCAGAAAATAGTTTTAGAGAAAATATTATTTTGTCAATTCAATGTTAACTAGCCTAGTTTTTAGGGTGATTTTAGCTCTATTATATGTCTACGTCTCATGTATTAAGATAGCCCAGTTATAGGGGCTCTAAATGGGTTTCGTGTCTCCACTATACAAGACCATTAATTCACTTTAGTGTCCAATCTCAGAAAAATAGTTTTAGAGAAAATATTATTTTGTCAATTCAATGTTAACTAGCCTAGTTTTTAGGGTGATTTTAGCTCTATTATATGTCTACGTCTCATGTATTAAGATAGCCCAGTTATAGGGGCTCTAAATCGTGTTTTGTGTCTCCACCATACAAGACCAATTCACTTTAGTGTCCAATCTCAGAAAATATTTTTAGAGAAAATATTATTTGGTCAATTCAATGTTAATTAGCCTAGTTTTTAGGGTGATTTTAGCTCTATTATATGTCTACCTCTCATGTATTAAGATAGCCCAGTTATAGAGGCTCTAAATCCCGTTTTATGTCTCCACCATACAAGACCATTCACTTTAGTGTCCAATCTCAGAAAATAGTTTTTGAGAAAATATTATTTTGTCAAGTCAATGTTAATTAGCCTAGTTTTTAGGGTGATTTTAGCTCTATTATATGTCTACCTCTCGTGTAGATAGCCCAGTTATAGAGGCTCTAAATCCCGTTTTATGTCTCCACCATACAAGACCAATTCACTTTAGTGTCAATCTCAGAAAATAGTTTTGAGAAAATATTATTTTGTCAATTCAATGTTAATTAGCCTAGTTTTTAGGGTGATTTTTAGCTCTATTATATGTCTACCTCTCGTGTAGATAGCCCAGTTATAGAGGCTCTAAATCCCGTTTTATGTCTCCACCATACAAGACCAATTCACTTTAGTGTCCAATCTCAGAAAATAGTTTTTGAGAAAATATTATTTTGTCAATTCAATGTTAATTAGCCTAGTTTTTAGGGTGATTTTAGCTCTATTATATGGTCTACATCTCGTGTAGATAGCCCAGTTATAGAGGCTCTAAATCCCGTTTTATGTCTCCACCATACAAGACCAATTCACATTAGTGTCCAATCTCAGAAAATAGTTTTTGAGAAAATATTATTTTGTCAATTCAATGTTAATTAGCCTAGTTTTTAGGGTGATTTTAGCTCTATTATATGTCTACCTCTCCGTGTAGATAGCCCAGTTATAGAGGCTCTAAATCCCGTTTTGTGTCTCCACCATACAAGACCAATTCACTTTAGTGTCCAATCTCAGAAAATATTTTTCCAGAGAATATTATTTTGGTCAATTCAAATGTTAACTAGCCTAGTTTTTAGGGTGATTTTAGCTCTATTATATGTCTACCTCTCGTGTAGATAGCCCAGTTATAGAGGCTCTAAATCCCGTTTTGTGTCTCCACCATACAAGACCATTAATTCACTTTAGTGTCCAATCTCAGAAAATATTTTTCCAGAGAATATTATTTTGGTCAATTCAATGTTAATTAGCCTAGTTTTTAGGGTGACTTTAGCTCTATTATATGTCTACCTCTCGTGTAGATAGCCCAGTTATAGAGGCTCTAAATCCTGTTTTGTGTCTCCCACCATACAAGACCAATTCACTTTAGTGTCCAATCTCAGAAAATAGTTTTTGAGAAAATATTATTTTGTCAATTCAATGTTAATTAGCCTAGTTTTTAGGGTGATTTTAGCTCTATTATATGTCTACGTCTCCGTGTATTAAGATAGCCAGTTTATAGAGGCTCTAAATCCCGTTTATGTCTCCACTATACAAGACCATTAATTCACTTTAGTGTCCAATCTCAGAAAATAGTTTTTGAGAAAATATTATTTTGTCAATTCAATGTTAATTAGCCTAGTTTTTAGGGTGATTTTAGCTCTATTATATGTCTACCTCTCGTGTAGATAGCCCAGTTATAGAGGCTCTAAATCCCGTTTTATGTCTCCACCATACAAGACCAATTCACTTTAGTGTCCAATCTCAGAAAATAGTTTTTGAGAAAATATTATTTTGTCAATTCAATGTTAATTAGCCTAGTTTTTAGGGTGATTTTAGCTCTATTATATGTCTACCTCTCGTGTAGATAGCCCAGTTATAGAGGCTCTAAATCCCGTTTTATGTCTCCACCATACAAGACCAATTCACTTTAGTGTCCAATCTCAGAAAATAGTTTTTGAGAAAATATTATTTTGTCAATTCAATGTTAATTAGCCTAGTTTTTAGGGTGATTTTAGCTCTATTATATGTCTACCTCTCGTGTAGATAGCCCAGTTATAGAGGCTCTAAATCCCGTTTTGTGTCTCCACCATACAAGACCAATTCACTTTAGTGTCCAATCTCAGAAAATATTTTTCCAGAGAATATTATTTTGGTCAATTCAATGTTAACTAGCCTAGTTTTTAGGGTGATTTTAGCTCTATTATATGTCTACCTCTCGTGTAGATAGCCCAGTTATAGAGGCTCTAAATCCCGTTTTGTGTCTCCACCATACAAGACCATTAATTCACTTTAGTGTCCAATCTCAGAAAATATTTTTCCAGAGAATATTATTTTGGTCAATTCAATGTTAACTAGCCTAGTTTTTAGGGTGATTTTAGCTCTATTATATGTCTACGTCTCGTGTATTAAGATAGCCCAGTTATAGAGGCTCTAAATCCCGTTTTGTGTCTCCACCATACAAGACCAATTCACTTTAGTGTCCAATCTCAGAAAATAGTTTTTGAGAAAATATTATTTTGTCAATTCAATGTTAATTAGCCTAGTTTTTAGGGTGATTTTAGCTCTATTATATGGCTACGTCTCGTGTATTAAGATAGCCCAGTTATAGAGGCTCTAAATCCCGTTTTATGTCTCCACTATACAAGACCATTAATTCACTTTAGTGTCCAATCTCAGAAAATAGTTTTAGAGACAATATTATTTTGTCAATTCAATGTTAATTAGCCTAGTTTTTAGGGTGATTTTTAGCTCTATTATTTGTCTACGTCTCATGTATTAAGATAGCCCAGTTATAGAGGCTCTAAATCCCGTTTTATGTCTCCACTATACAAGACCATTAATTCACTTTAGTGTCCAATCTCAGAAAATAGTTTTTGAGAAAATATTATTTTGTCAATTCAATGTTAATTAGCCTAGTTTTTTAGGGTGATTTTAGCTCATATTATATGTCTACCTCTCGTGTAGATAGCCCAGTTATAGAGGTTCTAAATCCCGTTTTATGTCTCCACTATACAAGACCATTAATTCACTTTAGTGTCCAATCTCAGAAAATAATTTTGAGAAAATATTATTTTGTCAATTCAATGTTAATTAGCCTAGTTTTTAGGGTGATTTTAGCTCTATTATATGTCTACGTCTCATGTATTAAGATAGCCCAGTTATAGAGGCTCTAAATCCCGTTTCGTGTCTCCACTATACAAGACCATTAATTCACTTTAGTGTCCAATCTCAGAAAATAGTTTTAGAGAAAATATTATTTTGTCAATTCAATGTTAATTAGCCTAGTTTTTAGGGTGATTTTAGCTCTATTATTTGTCTACGTCTCATGTATTAAGATAGCCCAGTTATAGAGGCTCTAAACCCCGTTTCGTGTCTCCACTATACAAGACCATTAATTCACTTTAGTGTCCAATCTCAGAAAATAGTTTTAGAGAAAATATTATTTTGTCAATCCAATGTTAACTAGCCTAGTTTTTAGGGTGATTTTAGCTCTATTATTTGTCTACGTCTCATGTATTAAGATAACCCAGTTATAGAGGCTCTAAACCCCGTTTCGTGTCTCCACTATACAAGACCATTAATTCACTTTAGTGTCCAATCTCAGAAAATAGTTTTTGAGAAAATATTATTTTGTCAATTCAATGTTAATTAGCCTAGTTTTTAGGGTGATTTTAGCTCTATTATTTGTCTACGTCTCATGTATTAAGATAGCCCAGTTATAGAGGCTCTAAACCCCGTTTCGTGTCTCCACTATACAAGACCATTAATTCACTTTAGTGTCCAATCTCAGAAAATAGTTTTAGAGACAATATTATTTTGTCAATTCAATGTTAATTAGCCTAGTTTTTAGGGTGATTTTAGCTCTATTATTTGTCTACGTCTCATGTATTAAGATAGCCCAGTTATAGAGGCTCTAAACCCCGTTTCGTGTCTCCACTATACAAGACCATTAATTCACTTTAGTGTCCAATCTCAGAAAATAGTTTTAGAGAAAATATTATTTTGTCAATTCAATGTTAACTAGCCTAGTTTTTAGGGTGATTTTAGCTCTATTATTTGTCTACGTCTCATGTATTAAGTAACCCAGTTATAGAGGCTCTAAACCCCGCTTCGTGTCTCCACTATACAAGACCATTAATTCACTTTAGTGTCCAATCTCAGAAAATAGTTTTAGAGAAAATATTATTTTGTCAATTCAATGTTAACTAGCCTAGTTTTTAGGGTGATTTTAGCTCTATTATTGTCTACGTCTCATGTATTAAGATAGCCCAGTTATAGAGGCTCTAAACCCCGCTTCGTGTCTCCACTATACAAGACCATTAATTCACTTTAGTGTCCAATCTCAGAAAATAGTTTTAGAGAAAATATTATTTTGTCAATTCAATGGTAACTAGCCTAGTTTTTAGGGTGATTTTAGCTCTATTATTTGTCTACGTCTCATGTATTAAGATAACCCAGTTATAGAGGCTCTAAACCCCGTTTCGTGTCTCCCCTATACAAGACCATTAATTCACTTTAGTGTCCAATCTCAGAAAATAGTTTTAGAGAAAATATTATTTTGTCAATTCAATGTTAACTAGCCTAGTTTTTAGGGTGATTTTAGCTCTATTATATGTCTACGTCTCATGTATTAAGATAGCCCAGTTATAGGGGCTCTAAATGGGGTTTCGTGTCTCCACTATACAAGACCATTAATTCACTTTAGTGTCCAATCTCAGAAAATAGTTTTAGAGAAAATATTATTTTGTCAATTCAATGTTAACTAGCCTAGTTTTTAGGGTGATTTTAGCTCTATTATATGTCTACGTCTCATGTATTAAGATAGCCCAGTTATAGGGGCTCTAAATCGTGTTTTGTGTCTCCACCATACAAGACCAATTCACTTTAGTGTCCAATCTCAGAAAATATTTTTAGAGAAAATATTATTTTGGTCAATTCAATGTTAATTAGCCTAGTTTTTAGGGTGATTTTAGCTCTATTATATGTCTACCTCTCATGTATTAAGATAGCCCAGTTATAGAGGCTCTAAATCCCGTTTTATGTCTCCACCATACAAGACCAATTCACTTTAGTGTCCAATCTCAGAAAATAGTTTTTGAGAAAATATTATTTTGTCAATTCAATGTTAATTAGCCTAGTTTTTAGGGTGATTTTAGCTCTATTATATGTCTACCTCTCGTGTAGATAGCCCAGTTATAGAGGCTCTAAATCCCGTTTTATGTCTCCACCATACAAGACCAATTCACTTTAGTGTCCAATCTCAGAAAATAGTTTTTGAGAAAATATTATTTTGTCAATTCAATGTTAATTAGCCTAGTTTTTAGGGTGATTTTTAGCTCTATTATATGTCTACCTCTCGTGTAGATAGCCCAGTTATAGAGGCTCTAAATCCCGTTTTATGTCTCCACCATACAAGACCAATTCACTTTAGTGTCCAATCTCAGAAAATAGTTTTTGAGAAAATATTATTTTGTCAATTCAATGTTAATTAGCCTAGTTTTTAGGGTGATTTTAGCTCTATTATATGTCTACCTCTCGTGTAGATAGCCCAGTTATAGAGGCTCTAAATCCCGTTTTATGTCTCCACCATACAAGACCAATTCACATTAGTGTCCAATCTCAGAAAATAGTTTTTGAGAAAATATTATTTTGTCAATTCAATGTTAATTAGCCTAGTTTTTAGGGTGATTTTAGCTCTATTATATGTCTACCTCTCGTGTAGATAGCCCAGTTATAGAGGCTCTAAATCCCGTTTTGTGTCTCCACCATACAAGACCAATTCACTTTAGTGTCCAATCTCAGAAAATATTTTTCCAGAGAATATTATTTTGGTCAATTCAATGTTAACTAGCCTAGTTTTTAGGGTGATTTTAGCTCTATTATATGTCTACCTCTCGTGTAGATAGCCCAGTTATAGAGGCTCTAAATCCCGTTTTGTGTCTCCACCATACAAGACCATTAATTCACTTTAGTGTCCAATCTCAGAAAATATTTTTCCAGAGAATATTATTTTGGTCAATTCAATGTTAATTAGCCTAGTTTTTAGGGTGACTTTAGCTCTATTATATGTCTACCTCTCGTGTAGATAGCCCAGTTATAGAGGCTCTAAATCCCGTTTTGTGTCTCCACCATACAAGACCAATTCACTTTAGTGTCCAATCTCAGAAAATAGTTTTTGAGAAAATATTATTTTGTCAATTCAATGTTAATTAGCCTAGTTTTTAGGGTGATTTTAGCTCTATTATATGTCTACGTCTCGTGTATTAAGATAGCCCAGTTATAGAGGCTCTAAATCCCGTTTTATGTCTCCACTATACAAGACCATTAATTCACTTTAGTGTCCAATCTCAGAAAATAGTTTTTGAGAAAATATTATTTTGTCAATTCAATGTTAATTAGCCTAGTTTTTAGGGTGATTTTAGCTCTATTATATGTCTACCTCTCGTGTAGATAGCCCAGTTATAGAGGCTCTAAATCCCGTTTTATGTCTCCACCATACAAGACCAATTCACTTTAGTGTCCAATCTCAGAAAATAGTTTTTGAGAAAATATTATTTTGTCAATTCAATGTTAATTAGCCTAGTTTTTAGGGTGATTTTAGCTCTATTATATGTCTACCTCTCGTGTAGATAGCCCAGTTATAGAGGCTCTAAATCCCGTTTTATGTCTCCACCATACAAGACCAATTCACTTTAGTGTCCAATCTCAGAAAATAGTTTTTGAGAAAATATTATTTTGTCAATTCAATGTTAATTAGCCTAGTTTTTAGGGTGATTTTAGCTCTATTATATGTCTACCTCTCGTGTAGATAGCCCAGTTATAGAGGCTCTAAATCCCGTTTTGTGTCTCCACCATACAAGACCAATTCACTTTAGTGTCCAATCTCAGAAAATATTTTTCCAGAGAATATTATTTTGGTCAATTCAATGTTAACTAGCCTAGTTTTTAGGGTGATTTTAGCTCTATTATATGTCTACCTCTCGTGTAGATAGCCCAGTTATAGAGGCTCTAAATCCCGTTTTGTGTCTCCACCATACAAGACCATTAATTCACTTTAGTGTCCAATCTCAGAAAATATTTTTCCAGAGAATATTATTTTGGTCAATTCAATGTTAACTAGCCTAGTTTTTAGGGTGATTTTAGCTCTATTATATGTCTACGTCTCGTGTATTAAGATAGCCCAGTTATAGAGGCTCTAAATCCCGTTTTGTGTCTCCACCATACAAGACCAATTCACTTTAGTGTCCAATCTCAGAAAATAGTTTTTGAGAAAATATTATTTTGTCAATTCAATGTTAATTAGCCTAGTTTTTAGGGTGATTTTAGCTCTATTATATGTCTACGTCTCGTGTATTAAGATAGCCCAGTTATAGAGGCTCTAAATCCCGTTTTATGTCTCCACTATACAAGACCATTAATTCACTTTAGTGTCCAATCTCAGAAAATAGTTTTTGAGAAAATATTATTTTGTCAATTCAATGTTGATTAGCCTAGTTTTTAGGGTGATTTTAGCTCTATTATATGTCTACCTCTCGTGTAGATAGCCCAGTTATAGAGGCTCTAAATCCCGTTTTATGTCTCCACCATACAAGACCAATTCACTTTAGTGTCCAATCTCAGAAAATAGTTTTTGAGAAAATATTATTTTGTCAATTCAATGTTAATTAGCCTAGTTTTTAGGGTGATTTTAGCTCCATTATATGTCTACCTCTCGTGTATTAAGATAGCCCAGTTATAGAGGCTCTAAATCCCGTTTTATGTCTCCACCATACAAGACCATTAATTCACTTTAGTGTCCAATCTCAGAAAATAGTTTTTGAGAAAATATTATTTTGTCAATTCAATGTTAATTGGCCTAGTTTTTAGGGTGATTTTAGCTCTATTATATTTCTACGTCTCATGTATTAAGATAGCCCAGTTATAGAGGCTCTAAATCCCGTTTTATGTCTCCACTATACAAGACCATTAATTCACTTTAGTGTCCAATCTCAGAAAATAGTTTTTGAGAAAATATTATTTTGTCAATTCAATGTTAATTAGCCTAGTTTTTAGGGTGATTTTAGCTCTATTATATGTCTACCTCTCGTGTAGATAGCCCAGTTATAGAGGTTCTAAATCCCGTTTTATGTCTCCACTATACAAGACCATTAATTCACTTTAGTGTCCAATCTCAGAAAATAATTTTGAGAAAATATTATTTTGTCAATTCAATGTTAATTAGCCTAGTTTTTAGGGTGATTTTAGCTCTATTATATGTCTACGTCTCATGTATTAAGATAGCCCAGTTATAGAGGCTCTAAATCCCGTTTCGTGTCTCCACTATACAAGACCATTAATTCACTTTAGTGTCCAATCTCAGAAAATAGTTTTAGAGAAAATATTATTTTGTCAATTCAATGTTAATTAGCCTAGTTTTTAGGGTGATTTTAGCTCTATTATATGTCTACGTCTCATGTATTAAGATAGCCCAGTTATAGAGGCTCTAATCCCCGTTTCGTGTCTCCACTATACAAGACCATTAATTCACTTTAGTGTCCAATCTCAGAAAATAGTTTTAGAGAAAATATTATTTTGTCAATCCAATGTTAACTAGCCTAGTTTTTAGGGTGATTTTAGCTCTATTATTTGTCTACGTCTCATGTATTAAGATAACCCAGTTATAGAGGCTCTAAACCCCGTTTCGTGTCTCCACTATACAAGACCATTAATTCACTTTAGTGTCCAATCTCAGAAAATAGTTTTTGAGAAAATATTATTTTGTCAATTCAATGTTAATTAGTCTAGTTTTTAGGGTGATTTTAGCTCAATTATTTGTCTACGTCTCATGTATTAAGATAGCCCAGTTATAGAGGCTCTAAACCCCGTTTCGTGTCTCCACTATACAAGACCATTAATTCACTTTAGTGTCCAATCTCAGAAAATAGTTTTAGAGACAATATTATTTTGTCAATTCAATGTTAATTAGCCTAGTTTTTAGGGTGATTTTAGCTCTATTATTTGTCTACGTCTCATGTATTAAGATAGCCCAGTTATAGAGGCTCTAAACCCCGTTTCGTGTCTCCACTATACAAGACCATTAATTCACTTTAGTGTCCAATCTCAGAAAATAGTTTTAGAGAAAATATTATTTTGTCAATTCAATGTTAACTAGCCTAGTTTTTAGGGTGATTTTAGCTCTATTATTTGTCTACGTCTCATGTATTAAGATAACCCAGTTATAGAGGCTCTAAACCCCGCTTCGTGTCTCCACTATACAAGACCATTAATTCACTTTAGTGTCCAATCTCAGAAAATAGTTTTAGAGAAAATATTATTTTGTCAATTCAATGTTAACTAGCCTAGTTTTTAGGGTGATTTTAGCTCTATTATTTGTCTACGTCTCATGTATTAAGATAGCCCAGTTATAGAGGCTCTAAACCCCGCTTCGTGTCTCCACTATACAAGACCATTAATTCACTTTAGTGTCCAATCTCAGAAAATAGTTTTAGAGAGAATATTATTTTGGTCAATTCAATGTTAACTAGCCTAGTTTTTAGGGTGATTTTAGCTCTATTATTTGTCTACGTCTCATGTATTAAGATAACCCAGTTATAGAGGCTCTAAACCCCGCTTCGTGTCTCCACTATACAAGACCATTAATTCACTTTAGTGTCCAATCTCAGAAAATATTTTTAGAGAAAATATTATTTTGGTCAATTCAATGTTAACTAGCCTAGTTTTTAGGGTGATTTTAGCTCTATTATTTGTCTACGTCTCATGTATTAAGAAAACCCAGTTATAGAGGCTCTAAACCCCGCTTCGTGTCTCCACTATACAAGACCATTAATTCACTTTAGTGTCCAATCTCAGAAAATATTTTTAGAGAAAATATTATTTTGGTCAATTCAATGTTAACTAGCCTAGTTTTTAGGGTGATTTTAGCTCTATTATTTGTCTACGTCTCATGTATTAAGATAACCCAGTTATAGAGGCTCTAAACCCCGCTTCGTGTCTCCACTATACAAGACCATTAATTCACTTTAGTGTCCAATCTCAGAAAATATTTTTAGAGAAAATATTATTTTGGTCAATTCAATGTTAACTAGCCTAGTTTTTAGGGTGATTTTAGCTCTATTATTTGTCTACGTCTCATGTATTAAGATAACCCAGTTATAGAGGCTCCAAACCCCGCTTCGTGTCTCCACTATACAAGACCATTAATTCACTTTAGTGTCCAATCTCAAAAAATATTTTTAGAGAGAATCTTATTTTGGTCAATTCAATGTTAACTAGCCTAGTTTTTAGGGTGATTTTAGCTCTATTATTTGTCTATGTCTCATGTATTAAGATAGCCCAGTTATAGAGGCTCTAAACCCCGCTTCGTGTCGCCACTATACAAGACCATTAATTCACTTTAGTGTCCAATCTCAGAAAATATTTTTAGAGAAAATATTATTTTGGTCAATTCAATGTTAGCTAGCCTAGTTTTTAGGGTGATTTTAGCTCTATTATTTGTCTACGTCTCATGTATTAAGATAACCCAGTTATAGAGGCTCTAAACCCCGCTTCGTGTCTCCACTATACAAGACCATTAATTCACTTTAGTGTCCAATCTCAGAAAATATTTTTAGAGAAAATATTATTTTGGTCAATTCAATGTTAACTAGCCTAGTTTTTAGGGTGATTGTAGCTCTATTATTTGTCTACGTCTCATGTATTAAGATAACCCAGTTATAGAGGCTCTAAACCCCGCTTCGTGTATCCCCTATACAAGACCATTAATTCACTTTAGTGTCCAATCTCAGAAAATATTTTTAGAGAAAATATTATTTTGGTCAATTCAATGTTAACTAGCCTAGTTTTTAGGGTGATTTTAGCTCTATTATTTGTCTACGTCTCATCTATTAAGATAACCCAGTTATAGAGGCTCTAAACCCCGTTTCGTGTCTCCCCTATACAAGACCATTAATTCACTTTAGTGTCCAATCTCAGAAAATAGTTTTAGAGAAAATATTATTTTGTCAATTCAATGTTAACTAGCCTAGTTTTTAGGGTGATTTTAGCTCTATTATTTGTCTACGTCTCATGTATTAAGATAACCCAGTTATAGAGGCTCTAAACCCCGTTTCGTGTCTCCCCTATACAAGACCATTAATTCACTTTAGTGTCCAATCTCAGAAAATAGTTTTAGAGAAAATATTATTTTGTCAATTCAATGTTAACTAGCCTAGTTTTTAGGGTGATTTTAGCTCTATTATATGTCTACGTCTCATGTATTAAGATAGCCCAGTTATAGGGGCTCTAAATGGGGTTTCGTGTCTCCACTATACAAGACCATTAATTCACTTTAGTGTCCAATCTCAGAAAATAGTTTTAGAGAAAATATTATTTTGTCAATTCAATGTTAACTAGCCTAGTTTTTAGGGTGATTTTAGCTCTATTATATGTCTACGTCTCATGTATTAAGATAGCCCAGTTATAGGGGCTCTAAATCGTGTTTTGTGTCTCCACCATACAAGACCAATTCACTTTAGTGTCCAATCTCAGAAAATAGTTTTTGAGAAAATATTATTTTGTCAATTCAATGTTAATTAGCCTAGTTTTTAGGGTGATTTTAGCTCTATTATATGTCTACCTCTCATGTATTAAGATAGCCCAGTTATAGAGGCTCTAAATCCCGTTTTATGTCTCCACCATACAAGACCAATTCACTTTAGTGTCCAATCTCAGAAAATAGTTTTTGAGAAAATATTATTTTGTCAATTCAATGTTAATTAGCCTAGTTTTTAGGGTGATTTTAGCTCTATTATATGTCTACCTCTCGTGTAGATAGCCCAGTTATAGAGGCTCTAAATCCCGTTTTATGTCTCCACCATACAAGACCAATTCACTTTAGTGTCCAATCTCAGAAAATAGTTTTTGAGAAAATATTATTTTGTCAATTCAATGTTAATTAGCCTAGTTTTTAGGGTGATTTTAGCTCTATTATATGTCTACCTCTCGTGTAGATAGCCCAGTTATAGAGGCTCTAAATCCCGCTTTATGTCTCCACCATACAAGACCAATTCACTTTAGTGTCCAATCTCAGAAAATAGTTTTTGAGAAAATATTATTTTGTCAATTCAATGTTAATTAGCCTAGTTTTTAGGGTGATTTTAGCTCTATTATATGTCTACCTCTCGTGTAGATAGCCCAGTTATAGAGGCTCTAAATCCCGTTTTATGTCTCCACCATACAAGACCAATTCACTTTAGTGTCCAATCTCAGAAAATAGTTTTTGAGAAAATATTATTTTGTCAATTCAATGTTAATTAGCCTAGTTTTTAGGGTGATTTTAGCTCTATTATATGTCTACCTCTCGTGTAGATAGCCCAGTTATAGAGGCTCTAAATCCCGTTTTATGTCTCCACCATACAAGACCAATTCACTTTAGTGTCCAATCTCAGAAAATAGTTTTTGAGAAAATATTATTTTGTCAATTCAATGTTAATTAGCCTAGTTTTTAGGGTGATTTTAGCTCTATTATATGTCTACCTCTCGTGTAGATAGCCCAGTTATAGAGGCTCTAAATCCCGTTTTATGTCTCCACCATACAAGACCAATTCACTTTAGTGTCCAATCTCAGAAAATAGTTTTTGAGAAAATATTATTTTGTCAATTCAATGTTAATTAGCCTAGTTTTTAGGGTGATTTTAGCTCTATTATATGTCTACCTCTCGTGTAGATAGCCCAGTTATAGAGGCTCTAAATCCCGTTTTATGTCTCCACCATACAAGACCAATTCACTTTAGTGTCCAATCTCAGAAAATAGTTTTTGAGAAAATATTATTTTGTCAATTCAATGTTAATTAGCCTAGTTTTTAGGGTGATTTTAGCTCTATTATATGTCTACCTCTCGTGTAGATAGCCCAGTTATAGAGGCTCTAAATCCCGTTTTATGTCTCCACCATACAAGACCAATTCACTTTAGTGTCCAATCTCAGAAAATAGTTTTTGAGAAAATATTATTTTGTCAATTCAATGTTAATTAGCCTAGTTTTTAGGGTGATTTTAGCTCTATTATATGTCTACCTCTCGTGTAGATAGCCCAGTTATAGAGGCTCTAAATCCCGTTTTGTGTCTCCACCATACAAGACCAATTCACTTTAGTGTCCAATCTCAGAACATAGTTTTTGAGAAAATATTATTTTGTCAATTCAATGTTAATTAGCCTAGTTTTTCGGGTGATTTTAGCTCTATTATATGTCTACCTCTCGTGTAGATAGCCCAGTTATAGAGGCTCTAAATCCCGTTTTATGTCTCCACTATA
Source organism: Lithodes maja (assembly GCA_037953745.1). Classification (NCBI taxonomy): domain Eukaryota; kingdom Metazoa; phylum Arthropoda; class Malacostraca; order Decapoda; family Lithodidae; genus Lithodes; species Lithodes maja. The sequence continues at coordinate 23,208 of JBAKBP010026024.1, forward strand.
CAAGACCAATTCACTTTAGTGTCCAATCTCAGAAAATAGTTTTTGAGAAAATATTATTTTGTCAATTCAATGTTAATTAGCCTAGTTTTTAGGGTGATTTTAGCTCTATTATAATATGTCTACCTCTCGTGTATTAAGATAGCCCAGTTATAGAGGCTCTAAATCCCGTTTTATGTCTCCACCATACAAGACCATTAATTCACTTTAGTGTCCAATCTCAGAAAATAGTTTTTGAGAAAATATTATTTTGTCAATTCAATGTTAATTAGCCTAGTTTTTCGGGTGATTTTAGCTCTATTATATGTCTACGTCTCATGTATTAAGATAGCCCAGTTATAGGGGCTCTAAATCCCGCTTCGTGTCTCCACTATACAAGACCATTAATTCACTTTAGTGTCCAATCTCAGAAAATAGTTTTAGAGAAAATATTATTTTGTCAATTCAATGTTAATTAGCCTAGTTTTTAGGGTGATTTTAGCTCTATTATTTGTCTACGTCTCATGTATTAAGATAGCCCAGTTATAGAGGCTCTAAACCCCGTTTCGTGTCTCCACTATACAAGACCATAAATTCACTTTAGTGTCCAATCTCAGAAAATAGTTTTAGAGAAAATATTATTTTGTCAATTCAATGTTAACTAGCCTAGTTTTTAGGGTGATTTTAGCTCTATTATTTGTCTACGTCTCATGTATTAAGATAACCCAGTTATAGAGGCTCTAAACCCCACTTCGTGTCTCCACTATACAAGACCATTAATTCACTTTAGTGTCCAATCTCAGAAAATATTTTTAGAGAGAATCTTATTTTGGTCAATTCAATGTTAACTAGCCTAGTTTTTAGGGTGATTTTAGCTCTATTATTTGTCTACGTCTCATGTATTAAGATAACCCAGTTATAGAGGCTCTAAACCCCGTTTCGTGTCTCCACTATACAAGACCATTAATTCACTTTAGTGTCCAATCTCAGAAAATAGTTTTAGAGAAAATATTATTTTGTCAATTCAATGTTAACTAGCCTAGTTTTTAGGGTGATTTTAGCTCTATTATTTGTCTACGTCTCATGTATTAAGATAACCCAGTTATAGAGGCTCTAAACCCCGCTTCGTGTCTCCACTATACAAGACCATTAATTCACTTTAGTGTCCAATCTCAAAAAATATTTTTAGAGAGAATCTTATTTTGGTCAATTCAATGTTAACTAGCCTAGTTTTTAGGGTGATTTTAGCTCTATTATTTGTCTACGTCTCATGTATTAAGATAGCCCAGTTATAGAGGCTCTAAACCCCGCTTCGTGTCGCCACTATACAAGACCATTAATTCACTTTAGTGTCCAATCTCAGAAAATATTTTTAGAGAAAATATTATTTTGGTCAATTCAATGTTAGCTAGCCTAGTTTTTAGGGTGATTTTAGCTCTATTATTTGTCTACGTCTCATGTATTAAGATAACCCAGTTATAGAGGCTCTAAACCCCGCTTCGTGTCTCCACTATACAAGACCATTAATTCACTTTAGTGTCCAATCTCAGAAAATATTTTTAGAGAAAATATTATTTTGGTCAATTCAATGTTAACTAGCCTAGTTTTTAGGGTGATTGTAGCTCTATTATTTGTCTACGTCTCATGTATTAAGATAACCCAGTTATAGAGGCTCTAAACCCCGCTTCGTGTCTCCCCTATACAAGACCATTAATTCACTTTAGTGTCCAATCTCAGAAAATATTTTTAGAGAAAATATTATTTTGGTCAATTCAATGTTAACTAGCCTAGTTTTTAGGGTGATTTTAGCTCTATTATTTGTCTACGTCTCATCTATTAAGATAACCCAGTTATAGAGGCTCTAAACCCCGTTTCGTGTCTCCCCTATACAAGACCATTAATTCACTTTAGTGTCCAATCTCAGAAAATAGTTTTAGAGAAAATATTATTTTGTCAATTCAATGTTAACTAGCCTAGTTTTTAGGGTGATTTTAGCTCTATTATTTGTCTACGTCTCATGTATTAAGATAACCCAGTTATAGAGGCTCTAAACCCCGTTTCGTGTCTCCCCTATACAAGACCATTAATTCACTTTAGTGTCCAATCTCAGAAAATAGTTTTAGAGAAAATATTATTTTGTCAATTCAATGTTAACTAGCCTAGTTTTTAGGGTGATTTTAGCTCTATTATATGTCTACGTCTCATGTATTAAGATAGCCCAGTTATAGGGGCTCTAAATGGGGTTTCGTGTCTCCACTATACAAGACCATTAATTCACTTTAGTGTCCAATCTCAGAAAATCGTTTTAGAGAAAATATTATTTTGTCAATTCAATGTTAACTAGCCTAGTTTTTAGGGTGATTTTAGCTCTATTATATGTCTACGTCTCATGTATTAAGATAGCCCAGTTATAGGGGCTCTAAATCGTGTTTTGTGTCTCCACCATACAAGACCAATTCACTTTAGTGTCCAATCTCAGAAAATATTTTTAGAGAAAATATTATTTTGGTCAATTCAATGTTAATTAGCCTAGTTTTTAGGGTGATTTTAGCTCTATTATATGTCTACCTCTCATGTATTAAGATAGCCCAGTTATAGAGGCTCTAAATCCCGTTTTATGTCTCCACCATACAAGACCAATTCACTTTAGTGTCCAATCTCAGAAAATAGTTTTTGAGAAAATATTATTTTGTCAATTCAATGTTAATTAGCCTAGTTTTTAGGGTGATTTTAGCTCTATTATATGTCTACCTCTCGTGTAGATAGCCCAGTTATAGAGGCTCTAAATCCCGTTTTATGTCTCCACCATACAAGACCAATTCACTTTAGTGTCCAATCTCAGAAAATAGTTTTTGAGAAAATATTATTTTGTCAATTCAATGTTAATTAGCCTAGTTTTTAGGGTGATTTTAGCTCTATTATATGTCTACCTCTCGTGTAGATAGCCCAGTTATAGAGGCTCTAAATCCCGTTTTATGTCTCCACCATACAAGACCAATTCACATTAGTGTCCAATCTCAGAAAATAGTTTTTGAGAAAATATTATTTTGTCAATTCAATGTTAATTAGCCTAGTTTTTAGGGTGATTTTAGCTCTATTATATGTCTACCTCTCGTGTAGATAGCCCAGTTATAGAGGCTCTAAATCCCGTTTTGTGTCTCCACCATACAAGACCAATTCACTTTAGTGTCCAATCTCAGAAAATATTTTTCCAGAGAATATTATTTTGGTCAATTCAATGTTAACTAGCCTAGTTTTTAGGGTGATTTTAGCTCTATTATATGTCTACCTCTCGTGTAGATAGCCCAGTTATAGAGGCTCTAAATCCCGTTTTGTGTCTCCACCATACAAGACCATTAATTCACTTTAGTGTCCAATCTCAGAAAATATTTTTCCAGAGAATATTGTTTTGGTCAATTCAATGTTAATTAGCCTAGTTTTTAGGGTGATTTTAGCTCTATTATATGTCTACCTCTCGTGTAGATAGCCCAGTTATAGAGGCTCTAAATCCCGTTTTGTGTCTCCACCATACAAGACCAATTCACTTTAGTGTCCAATCTCAGAAAATAGTTTTTGAGAAAATATTATTTTGTCAATTCAATGTTAATTAGCCTAGTTTTTAGGGTGATTTTAGCTCTATTATATGTCTACGTCTCGTGTATTAAGATAGCCCAGTTATAGAGGCTCTAAATCCCGTTTTATGTCTCCACTATACAAGACCATTAATTCACTTTAGTGTCCAATCTCAGAAAATAGTTTTTGAGAAAATAATATTTTGTCAATTCAATGTTAATTAGCCTAGTTTTTAGGGTGATTTTAGCTCTATTATATGTCTACCTCTCGTGTAGATAGCCCAGTTATAGAGGCTCTAAATCCCGTTTTATGTCTCCACCATACAAGACCAATTCACTTTAGTGTCCAATCTCAGAAAATAGTTTTTGAGAAAATATTATTTTGTCAATTCAATGTTAATTAGCCTAGTTTTTAGGGTGATTTTAGCTCTATTATATGTCTACCTCTCGTGTAGATAGCCCAGTTATAGAGGCTCTAAATCCCGTTTTATGTCTCCACCATACAAGACCAATTCACTTTAGTGTCCAATCTCAGAAAATAGTTTTTGAGAAAATATTATTTTGTCAATTCAATGTTAATTAGCCTAGTTTTTAGGGTGATTTTAGCTCTATTATATGTCTACCTCTCGTGTAGATAGCCCAGTTATAGAGGCTCTAAATCCCGTTTTGTGTCTCCACCATACAAGACCAATTCACTTTAGTGTCCAATCTCAGAAAATATTTTTCCAGAGAATATTATTTTGGTCAATTCAATGTTAACTAGCCTAGTTTTAGGGTGATTTTAGCTCTATTATATGTCTACCTCTCGTGTAGATAGCCCAGTTATAGAGGCTCTAAATCCCGTTTTGTGTCTCCACCATACAAGACCATTAATTCACTTTAGTGTCCAATCTCAGAAAATATTTTTCCAGAGAATATTATTTTGGTCAATTCAATGTTAACTAGCCTAGTTTTTAGGGTGATTTTAGCTCTATTATATGTCTACGTCTCGTGTATTAAGATAGCCCAGTTATAGAGGCTCTAAATCCCGTTTTGTGTCTCCACCATACAAGACCAATTCACTTTAGTGTCCAATCTCAGAAAATAGTTTTTGAGAAAATATTATTTTGTCAATTCAATGTTAATTAGCCTAGTTTTTAGGGTGATTTTAGCTCTATTATATGTCTACGTCTCGTGTATTAAGATAGCCCAGTTATAGAGGCTCTAAATCCCGTTTTATGTCTCCACTATACAAGACCATTAATTCACTTTAGTGTCCAATCTCAGAAAATAGTTTTTGAGAAAATATTATTTTGTCAATTCAATGTTAATTAGCCTAGTTTTTAGGGTGATTTTAGCTCTATTATATGTCTACCTCTCGTGTAGATAGCCCAGTTATAGAGGCTCTAAATCCCGTTTTATGTCTCCACCACACAAGACCAATTCACTTTAGTGTCCAATCTCAGAAAATAGTTTTTGAGAAAATATTATTTTGTCAATTCAATGTTAATTAGCCTAGTTTTTAGGGTGATTTTAGCTCCATTATATGTCTACCTCTCGTGTATTAAGATAGCCCAGTTATAGAGGCTCTAAATCCCGTTTTATGTCTCCACCATACAAGACCATTAATTCACTTTAGTGTCCAATCTCAGAAAATAGTTTTTGAGAAAATATTATTTTGTCAATTCAATGTTAATTAGCCTAGTTTTTAGGGTGATTTTAGCTCTATTATATTTCTACGTCTCATGTATTAAGATAGCCCAGTTATAGAGGCTCTAAATCCCGTTTTATGTCTCCACTATACAAGACCATTAATTCACTTTAGTGTCCAATCTCAGAAAATAGTTTTTGAGAAAATATTATTTTGTCAATTCAATGTTAATTAGCCTAGTTTTTAGGGTGATTTTAGCTCTATTATATGTATACCTCTCGTGTAGATAGCCCAGTTATAGAGGCTCTAAATCCCGTTTTATGTCTCCACTATACAAGACCATTAATTCACTTTAGTGTCCAATCTCAGAAAATAGTTTTTGAGAAAATATTATTTTGTCAATTCAATGTTAATTAGCCTAGTTTTTAGGGTGATTTTAGCTCTATTATATGTCTACGTCTCATGTATTAAGATAGCCCAGTTATAGAGGCTCTAAATCCCGTTTCGTGTCTCCACTATACAAGACCATTAATTCACTTTAGTGTCCAAATTCAGAAAATAGTTTTAGAGAAAATATTATTTTGTCAATTCAATGTTAATTAGCCTAGTTTTTAGGGTGATTTTAGCTCTATTATATGTCTACGTCTCATGTATTAAGATAGCCCAGTTATAGAGGCTCTAATCCCCGTTTCGTGTCTCCACTATACACGACCATTAATTCACTTTAGTGTCCAATCTCAGAAAATAGTTTTAGAGAAAATATTATTTTGTCAATCCAATGTTAACTAGCCTAGTTTTTAGGGTGATTTTAGCTCTATTATTTGTCTACGTCTCATGTATTAAGATAACCCAGTTATAGAGGCTCTAAACCCCGTTTCGTGTCTCCACTATACAAGACCACTAATTCACTTTAGTGTCCAATCTCAGAAAATAGTTTTTGAGAAAATATTATTTTGTCAATTCAATGTTAATTAGCCTAGTTTTTAGGGTGATTTTAGCTCTATTATATGTCTACGTCTCGTGTATTAAGATAGCCCAGTTATAGAGGCTCTAAATCCCGTTTTATGTCTCCACTATACAAGACCATTAATTCACTTTAGTGTCCAATCTCAGAAAATAGTTTTTGAGAAAATAATATTTTGTCAATTCAATGTTAATTAGCCTAGTTTTTAGGGTGATTTTAGCTCTATTATATGTCTACCTCTCGTGTAGATAGCCCAGTTATAGAGGCTCTAAATCCCGTTTTATGTCTCCACCATACAAGACCAATTCACTTTAGTGTCCAATCTCAGAAAATAGTTTTTGAGAAAATATTATTTTGTCAATTCAATGTTAATTAGCCTAGTTTTTAGGGTGATTTTAGCTCTATTATATGTCTACCTCTCGTGTAGATAGCCCAGTTATAGAGGCTCTAAATCCCGTTTTATGTCTCCACCATACAAGACCAATTCACTTTAGTGTCCAATCTCAGAAAATAGTTTTTGAGAAAATATTATTTTGTCAATTCAATGTTAATTAGCCTAGTTTTTAGGGTGATTTTAGCTCTATTATATGTCTACCTCTCGTGTAGATAGCCCAGTTATAGAGGCTCTAAATCCCGTTTTGTGTCTCCACCATACAAGACCAATTCACTTTAGTGTCCAATCTCAGAAAATATTTTTCCAGAGAATATTATTTTGGTCAATTCAATGTTAACTAGCCTAGTTTTAGGGTGATTTTAGCTCTATTATATGTCTACCTCTCGTGTAGATAGCCCAGTTATAGAGGCTCTAAATCCCGTTTTGTGTCTCCACCATACAAGACCATTAATTCACTTTAGTGTCCAATCTCAGAAAATATTTTTCCAGAGAATATTATTTTGGTCAATTCAATGTTAACTAGCCTAGTTTTTAGGGTGATTTTAGCTCTATTATATGTCTACGTCTCGTGTATTAAGATAGCCCAGTTATAGAGGCTCTAAATCCCGTTTTGTGTCTCCACCATACAAGACCAATTCACTTTAGTGTCCAATCTCAGAAAATAGTTTTTGAGAAAATATTATTTTGTCAATTCAATGTTAATTAGCCTAGTTTTTAGGGTGATTTTAGCTCTATTATATGTCTACGTCTCGTGTATTAAGATAGCCCAGTTATAGAGGCTCTAAATCCCGTTTTATGTCTCCACTATACAAGACCATTAATTCACTTTAGTGTCCAATCTCAGAAAATAGTTTTTGAGAAAATATTATTTTGTCAATTCAATGTTAATTAGCCTAGTTTTTAGGGTGATTTTAGCTCTATTATATGTCTACCTCTCGTGTAGATAGCCCAGTTATAGAGGCTCTAAATCCCGTTTTATGTCTCCACCACACAAGACCAATTCACTTTAGTGTCCAATCTCAGAAAATAGTTTTTGAGAAAATATTATTTTGTCAATTCAATGTTAATTAGCCTAGTTTTTAGGGTGATTTTAGCTCCATTATATGTCTACCTCTCGTGTATTAAGATAGCCCAGTTATAGAGGCTCTAAATCCCGTTTTATGTCTCCACCATACAAGACCATTAATTCACTTTAGTGTCCAATCTCAGAAAATAGTTTTTGAGAAAATATTATTTTGTCAATTCAATGTTAATTAGCCTAGTTTTTAGGGTGATTTTAGCTCTATTATATTTCTACGTCTCATGTATTAAGATAGCCCAGTTATAGAGGCTCTAAATCCCGTTTTATGTCTCCACTATACAAGACCATTAATTCACTTTAGTGTCCAATCTCAGAAAATAGTTTTTGAGAAAATATTATTTTGTCAATTCAATGTTAATTAGCCTAGTTTTTAGGGTGATTTTAGCTCTATTATATGTATACCTCTCGTGTAGATAGCCCAGTTATAGAGGCTCTAAATCCCGTTTTATGTCTCCACTATACAAGACCATTAATTCACTTTAGTGTCCAATCTCAGAAAATAGTTTTTGAGAAAATATTATTTTGTCAATTCAATGTTAATTAGCCTAGTTTTTAGGGTGATTTTAGCTCTATTATATGTCTACGTCTCATGTATTAAGATAGCCCAGTTATAGAGGCTCTAAATCCCGTTTCGTGTCTCCACTATACAAGACCATTAATTCACTTTAGTGTCCAAATTCAGAAAATAGTTTTAGAGAAAATATTATTTTGTCAATTCAATGTTAATTAGCCTAGTTTTTAGGGTGATTTTAGCTCTATTATATGTCTACGTCTCATGTATTAAGATAGCCCAGTTATAGAGGCTCTAATCCCCGTTTCGTGTCTCCACTATACACGACCATTAATTCACTTTAGTGTCCAATCTCAGAAAATAGTTTTAGAGAAAATATTATTTTGTCAATCCAATGTTAACTAGCCTAGTTTTTAGGGTGATTTTAGCTCTATTATTTGTCTACGTCTCATGTATTAAGATAACCCAGTTATAGAGGCTCTAAACCCCGTTTCGTGTCTCCACTATACAAGACCACTAATTCACTTTAGTGTCCAAATTCAGAAAATAGTTTTAGAGAAAATATTATTTTGTCAATTCAATGTTAATTAGCCTAGTTTTTAGGGTGATTTTAGCTCTATTATATGTCTACGTCTCATGTATTAAGATAGCCCAGTTATAGAGGCTCTAATCCCCGTTTCGTGTCTCCACTATACACGACCATTAATTCACTTTAGTGTCCAATCTCAGAAAATAGTTTTAGAGAAAATATTATTTTGTCAATCCAATGTTAACTAGCCTAGTTTTTAGGGTGATTTTAGCTCTATTATTTGTCTACGTCTCATGTATTAAGATAACCCAGTTATAGAGGCTCTAAACCCCGTTTCGTGTCTCCACTATACAAGACCACTAATTCACTTTAGTGTCCAATCTCAGAAAATAGTTTTTGAGAAAATATTATTTTGTCAATTCAATGTTAATTAGCCTAGTTTTTAGGGTGATTTTAGCTCTATTATATGTCTACGTCTCGTGTATTAAGATAGCCCAGTTATAG
>JBAKBP010026025.1:0-32365 GCA_037953745.1 Lithodes maja
GTGGCCATACACAAAATGCCCCCAAGCGGACCTGTCCCCCTTGAGAAGGGCAGCCCGTGCCAGTTTATTCAAGGACTTACACGATTGACCTCTCAACTTAGGGTCCGTCCGACTCTGAGGCCCTGTATGTATCTTTTAAGCACAATTTGTTTAACAATGGTGGGTGGCTACTCCATCCACCAACCTGCTTCACCCTTAGGTGAGCAGTAAGGATTTTTATATGGTTTACTCCCCTAGACAGGTTGCCCACCAAAGATGATGTTTCCCATCCACCCAGAAAGAAGTCTATCTATCTATCTATTGCCTGACGCCGTGATCCCCGAAGGGATGGCCACGAACGAACCGCCCCCATGCACCTCTGTCCCCAGTCAGTCGACGCCCCTCCTCCCAACCAGCACCGCCTTCATCCATATACTTCCTCACTCCATCCTTCCACCTCTCCTTTGGTTTACCTCTCCCTCCACCTCGCTCTCGTACACCCTCTTAGTCATTCTCTCGCTTCCCATACGTTCCATATGGCCGAACCATCTCAAGGTGTTCCTTTTCACTCTTTCCAGCACATCTACCTCCACACCACACCTCCTTCTTACTTCCTCATTCGTCTGTCTATCCCTCCATGTAACTCTGCACGCACTTCTTAAGCAACTCATTTCCACCCCTCTCACTCTTGGTCTGAGTCTCTCCACCAACGTCCATGCTTCGCTTCCGTAATTCAGTGTCAGGATTACCACACTGTCATGCAAGGAGTTCTTCACTTCCATACTGACCACCCTATTGCTTGTTACTGCTTTCAGTGTTCCTACAACCTTCTTCCCCTGTTGTCCCCTCTCCCGTACTTCTTCATCCATAGTCCCATCTTTACTCAACACACTGCCCAGATACTTAAATGAGCTGACAATCTCCATAGCCTGACCGTTCAACTTAACCTCACTCTCTGTGGCTGCACCCCTTTCGAAGACCATAACCTTGCTCTTCCCCGCATTTACCTTCAGATTCCGTTTTTCACACACTGTTCCAAACATATTTACCAGACCCTGCAACTCCCATTCATTATCACTTATCAGAACTGTATCATCAGCAAACAGCAGTACAGGTAGCTTCCACTCATTTCCCTCCCTTATCAGCGATACACCAACATCCACTGCTCTTCTTTGTATTTCTTTCATGACTCCATCCTTATATATACAGTAAACAACCACAGGGACATCACACACTCCTGTTTCAACCCAACATTCAGGTCAAAGAACTCACTCTGCTCATTCTCCACACACCCTCATATGTTGTAAATTGAAATGTCATAATTAAGGCCAATCCTCAAATCGTGTTTTTCTTACTGCAGTACAACCACCACTACCAATACAAACACCAGACTATTACTATCACTAACACCACCACCACCCAAACCACCATAACCAATACCAGGTAGGAATATGTTAAAAACAAACCCTAACATGCACATGGAACATTGAGCGATCCATAAGAAACACAGTGTCAGTCTTATGTCCTTATGATGTCAATCCAGGCTGACTTATTTAGGGCTGCCTCCCTTGTCAAGTTTTTAAATTTGACAAAGTGCAGGAATATAGTTGAATGAGAAAAGTTCCTAGCATAAATGTGTGCATAGGGGTAGACAAAGCCAGTCCAGGGGATTGAATAGAGAGATTGTTCAACCAATATATATATACAGTACAGTATATAAAGAAGTGGTGTACACCCATGTTCACTATGTAGGAAAGAAGTTGGCTTAAACCCAATTCAATGTAGCATCTGTCATTACTGGGTACACCATTGGAAGAACTGATGTACTAATCTATAATTACCTCTGCTTTGGAAGAAGTCCTAATTTGAGAACTTTGCATGTGTAGTATACAAGGGGGAGCTTGTGTTGAGTAACCTGCCCAAAAGTGTCACCTTTGGCAATGAGTCGCTGGAGAAGTGAACAAACTCTGCTGCTTGGGAGATACCATCTCTGTTGATGGTGGGCCTGAAGCTGCCACTATCGCCAGAATTAGATTTAGCTGGGGATATTTCAGAGAACTGCTGCCAATTCTAACCATGAGAAAATCCCACTCCACCTGAAAGGTGTATGCTTTGTGTATTAGAAGTGCAATGCTTCAGAAACCTGGCCAGTTAAAGTGGATGATATCAACAGAATAGAACATAACAAAATGGAACGTAATGAGATGAGGATGGTGAGATGGATGTGTGGTGCCAAACTGCAAGATAGGATATCAAGTGTAGAGCTAAGGAGAAGGTTAGGTATCAAGAGTATCAGTGATGAGCTGTGTACTAGCAGGCTTGGATGGTTTGGACATGTGGAGAGGATGGATGAACAAACCTGAGTGAAAAGATGCAAGTCCATGAATGTGGAGGGAGCTGCACCAAGGGGCGGACCAAGAAAGATGTGGGATCGGACTTTGCAGTCTGATCTTAAATCAAAGAACCTGAGAAGTGAGGCAGCTCTTAACAGGGCTGTCTGGAACACGGTACCACCATTAGGACGTGAGACCAGAACCGCATTTTGTGTGGAGCACTCGGTCTTTAAATTTGTGTATGTATGTATAAAATTTGTGTATGTATGTATAAAATTAGATGTATGTGTGGGGCCAACTCTGCTTTGATTAAGTATCTAGTGAGAAGTTGAGGAGGCAGTTAAGTATCAAGATTATCAGCAGAGAGATGCGTACAAGTAGGCTAGGATGGTTTGGGCATATGGAGAGGATGAATGATCTAAATGGCTGAAAAGATCTATCTATCCATCTATTGCCAGATGCCTTGATCCCCGAAGGGGTGGACACGAATAAATTGCTTCCATGCATCTCTGTAGCTGGCGCCTCTCCTCCCACCCAACAACACTCTCACTCATATACCTCTCAATTCCATCCTTCCACCTCACTCTCGGTCTACCTCTTTCTCTCTGCCCTACCATCTCACTCTCGTACACTCTCTTAGTTATTCTCTCGCTCCTCATATGTTCACATGACCAAACCATCTCAAGGTGATCCTTTTCACACTTTCCAACACATCCACAAAACAATGCTCTCGTACATCCTCATTCATGTGCCTATCTATCCATGTAACTCCACATGCACTCCTTAAACACCCGTCACACTATGCCGATTTAAGTGCCGACGTTCCAGGACTGAAGGGTCGTAACGAGGTCTTTGCCTACAGCGCCGCGCGTCGTGGGTGGGCGCTAACTCAAGAGAGATGTCGGGAGAGGTCGTCAGGGGCTTCAGGAAAAGTTCGACATGCACAACTCTCATAAACTGAGTCGGCGGCTAGTGAGGTCAAGGAAACGGACGGGACGGGGACGGTAGGCGGTCGGCGTCGGGCGGTACAAGGGCGCCGACCTGTCTGCATCAGGCGGCGACCTGGTAACGACCTGCGGAGCCCTGCGACGATCTGCGACGAGCCTACGCCGTCCCAAGGGCTCGGCAATATTTTTTGAGGCAACCCAACTGGAGTGGGACGCCGTCAGACGGCGTCCAGCAAAATGTAGTCGGCGACCATGAGCAAAGACGAATGTCAGAAGTTTCTTGAGTCGCGGCCTCCCGTGAGTCCGCGACCTGGCAGCGTCACACGTGGCGGACCGGTTTGCGCCGGTCGGGGTCAAGCGTGACGGAGTAGGCGTCCAGTGTGACAGGGTGGCCATCCATCGCCGCAGTAGTACCTATAGGCACCGCCCTACCTCCTATAGGAAGAAATAGGCTTGAGAAGGCAAAGAACTCATTTTGTGATAGTGGTAAATGAGTGGAATGCACTGCCCCAGTATGTGGTCGATTCCGAATCAATAAGGGAGTTTGAAAGTAATCTTGATAAAGCATGGGGAAGACAAGATTTGAAGTTTGATTATATAGCAAAAATACAGAATAGTAAAAATGTTGCGTCTGCTACCACCGCCGCCAACACCGTGAACGACCGCAGCAGTGCAAGTACTGGTACTGAGCTGGATACACAGGCCTAGCCGTCCGGCTGGCTCAGTTGATAGCGTGCCTGAATCCATCTTGAAGGTCTAGCGTTCAATCCCCGCTCAGATTGAAAGGTTTTTCTGGGATATAGCCGGCGGTTACCATCTCCCCATGAGCAAGGGGGATGGGTAATGGTCTCTGGTAGACTAAAGAAAGCCAAGCGCTTGTGAATCCTCGAAGGAGGAGAACGGGCGCTATATAAGTAACCAGAAGATTATTATTATTATTATTATTAGTTTGCCTTTTCCCAGAGGATCTACTGTAAGAAACTGTAAGAATAGGCGCTGCTCGTCGGGAGCATGGTCGCCGACCAGTTTGCGCACTATGGCGCATGTCGCCGGCCCGGCGGCGACATTTATCTCCCTTAGGTCTTGCATGGTTGCCGCTCGACCCCGCCCAGTCGCCGTCAGGCGGCGTGCCCGTCCATACTGCCCGCCGTGGGCGTCCCGTCCCGCGATCACCCACGTCACTCGCCAGTGGTCTCCCCCTTGTATCGCCACTCCTTAAGTCGTGGAGCATCGGCACTTAATTCGGCATAGTGTGACGGGTGTTTTAAGTGACTAATTTCCACCTAACTTCACCCTCATACGTCAAGGTTGGGATACTATCATGCAATGACTTTTTTTCTTCCATGCTTACCACCCTAGTCCTTGTCACTGCTTTCAGCATTCCTACAATCCTCTTCCCCTGTTGTACCCTCTACTGAACTTCATCCTCCCTCTGTACTCCCATCTTTACTCATCACACTGCCCAAATACTTAAATAAGCTTACATTCTCCATAACCTGACCATTCAACCTCACCTCACATTCTGTGACTGCACCCCTTTTAAAGACCATAACCTTACTCTTCCCCACATGGAGGGAACTGTACCAATGGGTATACCTAGAAAGACATGGGATCATGTCATAAAATCTGATCTCCAAACCAAAATCCTGACAACTGGGGCAGACCTGAATAGGGCTGCCTAGTATGCCGTCATAAGGACGTGAGACTGAAGCCATGACTCTTGTGGACCATTCGGTCTTTGAAATAATGTATGAATGTATGTACTGTATTATATTCTACTTTATTAATTTCACTCCAACACCAAACACCTCCCAAATAAATTAATTAAAACATGTGATCCACCGGGATTTGAACCTGGGATACCACACACAGATATTAAACAATCTAACCATTACACCATCAAGACTATGCTAAAAAAAAATATGTGATGCAAAAACCTCTCAGTTTTAGCTAGGGTCTGTCCACAGGCAAGGGAGGTTGTTCCTATCGCACACTCATGACTTTCACCTTACCCAGGCATCCATTATGATAATGCAGTTTTTATCACCACGCACTCCTTGCTGAATAGCAGGGCTAAGGTGGGTGCCCTGATGATCAGGGACTTCAGTGAACACTTGCCACAGATTGATAGACTGCACCGTTCACCACAACACTGGTCTGCCAAATAGCACACTGGCTGGCCCAAGACTCAAACCGTCGACCTCACGGTTTGCAGGCGAGTGCTCTACCAACCGCGCTACGGCCTGGTATTTCGTGGATTATTTTCAACCCACAAAATAACGCAAATCCGCATATTCTACTCATCACCATGGTAAAATGAAGAAAGCTACAGGGGAATGTTTCATTATCTTTTTGAAATATGAATACTATGCTTCATTATAAGATAAATTTTTCCGTATGTCTTTCCTTTAGAGAGATAAAATGGGTAAAAATTACAAAACACAAAAAAAGTCCCCGTAGTTCAGTTTAGGAGTTAAGACTTAGACATGGGGAGCTGTTATAATGTGAAAGACCTACTCACATTAGCATCGATATCAATCTATATAAATGTAAACATAATGGTCCTAGATTCTTCATATACAGTACACATACAGTATATTATTTTTTTTTAAGAACAGTGGGATCTTCCTGTCTCCAATTCTCATTCTAATATTTATTAATGATCTCCTCAACTGTACCTCTTGTCCTGTCCACTCATATGCTGATGACTCTACCAAACACTATTCAGTTAGTTTTTCACAACAACCCAGCATGCAATCACTCCAAAACTCACGGAATATGGCCATGGCACGCTTAGCTTCTGATCTATCAATTATTTCTGATTTTGGCAGAGAAAATCTTACTTTCAATGGCTCCAAGACCCAATTTCTCTCTATCTACCCGTCGCAATCCTCCGCAAGACTATAATTTATTCTTGAACAATACACAAGTCAACCCTTCATCTTCTCTCAATATTCTTGGTGTATCTTTTTCATCCAACCTTTCTTGGAAAGATCATTTTACTACTCTTGCTATAACAGCTTCCCAAAAGTTAGGTGTGCTCAACCGTCTCCGTGGGTTCTACACCACCACACAGCTTCTTGCCCTGTATCGGGGCACAGTGCACACCTGTATTGAGTATTGTTCGCATGTGTGGGGAGGTTCCACCCATACCACACTTCTCGAAAAAGTAAAGTCAAAAGCATTTCACCTCAGCAACTCACTTCCTCTTACTAGTTCCCTACAATCTCTTTCTACACGCTGCAATATTGCATCTCTTTCACTCTTGTATCGCTATTACAAAAATCAGTGTTCTTCAGAGCTCTTTCAGTGCATAACCCCCTCCCTTGCGATGAGTGCAAGGCACCCGCCTTTTAACACAGTCCCACCCCTATTCTGTCTAGTTCTCCAATCCAAGAATTGGCAAAGTTTCTCAGTCTTTCTTCTACTTAACAAGTTAACTCTGAAACTCTCTCCCTCGATCAATCTTTCCTTCATCCTATGAATTCAACTGCTTTAAACTTTGTGTGTCCAATCACTTTGACCCCAACATCCCTTGAATTTTGCTCTGTCACTCTTTTGGCTTTGGGGGAGGTACTCGTTACAAGCAGGTTGTCTGTAACAAGCATCTCCCTCAAAGCCTTTTGTCTCCTTCATACACAATGAACAAAGAAAATAGGTCTGCATAGTGGTGTCCATCATGCTTTTATTTGGACTTGAGAAGGTCCATTTGCACTTCAATAAAAAAAGATAAATAAAATGAATTACAAGTCTGAAAGACTGAGATGCATCACAGTTCCATAGGGTTTCACCCCACTTAATCCAAAAAGAGGGTTTTACTGCAAATCTTAATGAAATTGAGGTGTATACGAGTGAAATTGGTGTTTAGTAAGAGTAGTTGCGGCGACTGATGGATGGCAGAGGTGCATGAAGCCGATTCAATCATGGCCACCCCCTTGATGGAGTAATTGAGTAAGATACAACAGATATTATACAACAGCTTCTTCCTCTATCCTCAAGTTCAGTTCCAGGAGTAATTGAGAAAGATACAAAAGATATATACAACAGCTTCTTCCTCTGTCCCCAGGTTCAGTTCCAGGTGACCAGAGATAGATTGATGGAGTAATAGAGTAAAATACATCAGATATATACAACAGTTTCTTCCTCAGGTTCAGTTCCAGTTCGTCAGATATAGATAGATAGAGTAATTGAGTAAGATACAACAGATTTATACAACAACTTCTTCTTCTGTCCGCAGGTTCAGTTCCAGTTCACCCTGCTGACGGACACCCTGTACTCCCCGCTACCCGCGGACTTCCTCCCGCTGCTGGAGGAGGACGAAGACTTTGAAGACGATGGAGAAGGTGACGATGAGGACCGCCCCATCCCTCGCACCATCGTGGCCGTCGAGGTACAGGACACCAAGAACGGGGCCACGCATTACTGGACGCTGGAGAAACTCAGGTACGGCAAGAGAAGTTGAGGTAGAGACGGGTGGTATGCTAGGAGGAGGTATTGGTTTAATGGTTGTTAGTCAATGAAACCAATAGACCATTCCAACCAGTAAATTTCAACCAGTAGACCATTTCAACCAGTAGACCATTTCAACCAGTAGATCATTTCAAACCAGTAAATCTCAACCAGTAGACCAGTCCATCCAGTAAATCTCAACCAATAGACCATTTCAACCAGTAAATCTCCACCAATAGACCATTTCAACCAGTAAATCTCAACCAGTAGACCAGTCCAACCAGTAAATCTCAACCAGTAGGCCATTTCAACCATTAAATCTCCACCAATAGACCATTTCAACCAGTAAATCTCAACCAGTAGACCAGTCCAACTAGTAAATCTCAACCAGTAGACCAGTCCAACCAGTAAATCTCAACCAGTAGACCATTTCAACCAGTAAATCTCCACCAATAGACCATTTCAAGCAGTAAATCTCCACCAATAGACCATTTCAACCAGTAAATCTCAACCAAGACCATTTCAACCAGTAAATCTCCACCAATAGACCATTTCAACCAGTAAATCTCAACCAATAGACCATTTCAACCAGTAAATCTCCACCAATAGACCATTTCAACCAGTAAATTTCAACCAATAGACCATTTCAACCAGTAAATCTCAACCAATAGACCATTTCAACCAGTAGACCATTTCAACCAGTAAATCTCAACCAGTAGACCATTTCAACCAGTAAATCTCAACCAGTAGACCATTTCAACCAGTAAATCTCAACCAATAGACCATTTCAACCAGTAAATCTCAACCAGTAGACCATTTCAACCAGTAAATCTCAACCAATAGACCATTTCAACCAGTAAATCTCAACCAGTAGACCATTTCAACCAGTAAATCTCAACCAATAGACCATTTCAACCAGTAAATCTCAACCAGTAGACCATTTCAGCCAGTAGATGTCAACCAGCGCTAACTCAGTTGCTAGACCTCTCTTAACCACCAAAGTGCAGTACAACCTTCATTTAGTGAAGTAGAATAGTATTGTTACCAAGAGTTTATTTTTTTGTATTTTCTTATTTTTTGTTTATTAACCTGAGAAGTGCGATAGAACTCGCGGAAGTATGTGTATAGCGAATGTGATAGGCCTCACGGAAGTGAGACCATGAAAAAAACCCATAAAGAACGCCCTAGGGGCTCTCAAAACAAAGGAATATGTCATCAGGTGAGATAATTTATCTCTAGTACTTCCTACCGCTCATCCATATGTTTCTCAACCCCCACCTTTTTCCCCCCTCCTCCCTCCTCATTTATCACATATTTTTCCTCTTATTTTCATCATATATTGGTTATTTTTCGCGCGAATTTCTCTCCCGCGATTACGTAGCACAAGTGAGTTACATAAGAGACCTTATATAACTCCAGAGACTTCACCCACTCGCTTCAGTATAGCGAGAGAGGTCGAGGAGGGAGGGTGTATGTCTCCCTGCCTCCCGCCTGAGGATACGACCGGGTGGCGAATATTTATGTTTTTCACCACACAAATGATTTCCCCACTTATTTTATCACTCTTCGAGGTTCATATGTTCATCATATTAGTCAAATTAGTGCTCATGAAAATACATTATGCTTTGTATGGCAGATATACCGTAACCAATTCTGTCAGAATATTGGGTAATTAATTCGCATACTGTATATTGTAACTACGTACATCACAGGCCATATGCGCGCTTGCCAGGTTAAAGCTGTTTATGAACATGTTTGTTTTTGATGGGACTCTTCATGGAGAGATGGCATTTCTTTTTTTGAGAAATTTAGGAGAGGAATGTCAGACATTATTTTTACTTTTTACTTTGGGTAAAAATCTATCTATCTATCTATTGCCTGACGCCGTGATCCCCGAAGGGGTGGCCACGAACGAACCGCCCCCATGCACCTCTGTCCCCAGTCAGTCGACGCCCCTCCCCCCAACCAGCACCGCCTTCGTTCATGTACTTCCTCACTCCATCCTTCCACCTCTCATTCGGTCTACCTCTCCCTCTCTGTCCCTCCACCTCGCTCTCATACACCCTCTTAGTCATTCTCTCGCTTTCCATACGTTCCATATGGCCGAACCATTTCAAGTTGTTCCTTTTCACACTTTCCAGCACATCTACCTCCACACCACACCTCCTTCTTACTTCCTCATTAGTCTGTCTATCCCTCCATGTAACTCCGCATGCACTCCTTAAGTCATTCATTTCCACTGCTCTCACTCTTGGTCTGAGTCTCTCAACCAACGTCCATGCTTCGCTTCCGTAAGTCAGTGTCGGGATTACAGTGGGTAAAAATATAGTTTCCTAATTATTTATTTTAGGCGTTTAGTATTTGTTTTATTTTGTATATGAATGTTGACAATAAGTTGGTTTTACTCTGTTTTATTATTTATTGATTGCTGATAATATATTACCGCAGAAATGTACATTATATTTTGTTAATCAAGCCTAATGGAAAGATTTATTTTAATTATTTTCTGTTTTTATTTTATGTGGTGTCTAATATGTGTGGTTAGTTAATTGTGATTGTGTTATTGGCTTGATATTGCCACCATAGACATTCTTATAGTTGGAACACAAAAAAAATACTAGTAATTGAATACATGTTTTCTCTTTTGTTCTTACCGTAAGATGTACAACCTAGCTATCTATCTATATACTCAGGCCCAATCCCCAACCATAATATTTTTTTATTTTTGAATTGAAAAGGTTTGTATATACTCAGGCACATACCCCCATATCTTGGGGTGGCCGACTCGAGACAGAGCTCGAACAGAAACAACGTGAAATATAATATAAATTCACATATAAGGTAAGATATAATAAAGGTACAGTCAAAGTTATTAATTCACCAAAAATGTCAATGATAGTTTGTGTGAAATTTAGAGAGATAATAGTTTAACATCCTTTTCGTTACAATGCGTCTGCGGTGTACAAAATCAAGCACCATTATTATCGTATTAGTAGGTTGAGAATGACTATGGTGTACAAGATCAAGCTACAGTATTATCATGTTAGTGGGTTGAGAATGTCTATGGTGTACAAGATCAAGCTACAGTATTATCATGTTAGTGGGTTGAGAATGTCTATGGTGTACAAGATAAAGCTACAGTATTATCATGTTAGTGGGTTGAGAATGTCTATGGTGTACAAGATCAATCTACAGTATTATCATGTTAGTGGGTTGAGAATGTCTATGGTGTACAAGATCAAGCTACAGTATTATCATGTTAGTGGGTTGAGAATGTCTATGGTGTACAAGATCAATCTACAGTATTATCATGTTAGTGGGTTGAGAATGTCTATGGTGTACAAGATCAAGCTACAGTATTATCATGTTAGTGGGTTGAGAATGTCTATGGTGTACAAGATCAAGCTACAGTATTATCATGTTAGTGGGTTGAAAATGTCGATGGCGTACACAATAAAGCTACAGTATTATCATGGCATATAAAACAATGCTACATTATTATCGCGTTAGTAGGTTGAGAATGACTATGACGAACAGAATAAAGCACCATTATTATCGTGACAGTAGGTTGAGAATGTCTATGGCGTACAGAATAAAGCACCATTATTATCGTGTGAGTAGGTTGAGAGTGTCTATGGCGAACAGAATAAAGCACCCTTATTATCGTGTGAGTAGGTTGAGAATGTCTATGGCAAACAGAATAAAGCACCATTATTATCGTGTGAGTAGGTTGAGAGTGTCTATGGCGAACAGAATAAAGCACCCTTATTATCGTGTGAGTAGGTTGAGAATGTCTATGGCAAACAGAATAAAGCACCATTATTATCGTGTGAGTAGGTTGAGTGTGTCTATGGCGAACAGAATAAAGCACCCTTATTATCGTGACAGTAGGTTGAGAATGTCTATGGCAAACAGAATAAAGCACCATTATTATCGTGACAGTAGGTTGAGAATGTCTATGGCGAACAGAATAAAGCACCATTATTATCGTGACAGTAGGTTGAAAATGTCTATGGCGTACAGAATAAAGCACCATTATTATCGTGACAGTAGGTTGAGAATGTCTATGGCGTACAGAATAAAGCACCATTATTATCGTGACAGTAGGTTGAGAATGTCTATGGCAAACAGAATAAAGCACCATTATTATCGTGACAGTAGGTTGAGAATGTCTATGGCGAACAAAATAAAGCACCATTATTATCGTGACAGTAGGTTGAGAATGTCTATGGCGTACAGAATAAAGCACCATTATTATCGTGACAGTAGGTTGAGAATGTCTATGGCGTACAGAATAAAGCACCATTATTATCGTGACAGTAGGTTGAGAATGTCTATGGCAAACAGAATAAAGCACCATTATTATCGTGTGAGTAGGTTGAGAGTGTCTATGGCGAACAGAATAAAGCACCCTTATTATCGTGACAGTAGGTTGAGAATGTCTATGGCAAACAGAATAAAGCACCATTATTATCGTGACAGTAGGTTGAGAATGTCTATGGCGAACAGAATAAAGCACCATTATTATCGTGACAGTAGGTTGAGAATGTCTATGGCGTACAGAATAAAGCACCATTATTATCGTGACAGTAGGTTGAGAATGTCTATGGCGTACAGAATAAAGCACCATTATTATTGTGACAGTAGGTTGAGAATGTCTATGGCAAACAGAATAAAGCACCATATTATCGTGACAGTAGGTTGAGAATGTCTATGGCGAACAGAATAAAGCACCATTATTATCGTGACAGTAGGTTGAGAATGTCTATGGCGTACAGAATAAAGCACCATTATTATCGTGACAGTAGGTTGAGAATGTCTATGGCGAACAGAATAAAGCACCATTATTATCGTGACAGTAGGTTGAGAATGTCTATGGCGTACAGAATAAAGCACCATTATTATCGTGACAGTAGGTTGAGAATGTCTATGGCGAACAGAATAAAGCACCATTATTATCGTGACAGTAGGTTGAGAATGTCTATGGCGTACAGAATAAAGCACCATTATTATCGTGACAGTAGGTTGAGAATGTCTATGGCGTACAGAATAAAGCACCATTATTATCGTGACAGTAGGTTGAGAATGTCTATGGCGTACAGAATAAAGCACCATTATTATCGTGACAGTAGGTTGAGAATGTCTATGGCGAACAGAATAAAGCACCATTATTATCGTGACAGTAGGTTGAGAATGTCTATGGCGTACAGAATAAAGCACCATTATTATCGTGACAGTAGGTTGAGAATGTCTATGGCGAACAGAATAAAGCACCATTATTATCGTGACAGTAGGTTGAGAATGTCTATGGCGTACAGAATAAAGCACCATTATTATCGTGACAGTAGGTTGAGAATGTCTATGGCGAACAGAATAAAGCACCATTATTATCGTGACAGTAGGTTGAGAATGTCTATGGCGTACAGAATAAAGCACCATTATTATCATATTAGTACCCCCTGGCCATCGCAGCTCCACCCCCCCAGTAAGTTCATGGATCACCAGTACTTATATATGCAGTAATGTCTTGTTGTATATTTTTATTAGCGTGTCTTTAGCATAGCTTTCGTCATGTAGTTTTCTTAAGGGGAGGTTTTTAGTTTTGTCTCTAGATATCCATCAAGCTTAAGATTACACCCCCTTGAGTCCCTTTCAAGATAAATTTGTACATTTTTCGGTAGAAAAATGTCCCGGCTGAAAGCCGGTTCCTCTTAAATTACAGGCTCGCTATCGCTCGCCAGGATAAAATCGACACCTAAATTGCACGAAAGGTCTTAAAATTGACGGAAATGGAGCGAAAGTTCTTAAAATCGCCAAACTAATGGGGCGACTGTCTTAAAATCTCAAAAGCAATGGGGCTAAACATGAGGGAGAAAGGGGTCCAGAAACAAAATCCCTCAAGTGGACATCTCCCCTTAATTGACTCTTGTGTGTAATTACTTTTTTGTATTATTCCCACATTTATTCTCTAGGTTTATTTTTGTTCCAGCCACCATCAGACAGTTTTAATAATAATTTGATGGTTGAATGAATAATAATAATAATAATTTGATGGTTGAATGAATAATAATAATAATTTGATGGTTGAATGAATAATAATAATAATTTGATGGTTGAATGAATAATAATAATAATTGATGGTTGAATGAATAATAATAATAATTTATAGTCATGAAATGAACGTGGCTAAATTTAAGAGAGAGAGAGAGAGAGAGAGAGAAGCTATCTTAGTAACTATGCTCTGTTTATCTTAATTGGGCAAGAAATGTCATCCATTCGCAGCTGAATATATTTATGAAACTCAACAACTTGACTGAAATGCATGCTAAGTTCAGTAAACAAAACATTAACATAAACTACAAAATAGCTGAACAGAATTGCAATATGTTAAAAGTCACAATTTATCACAAAATAGAAAAGGCAAATTGTTTGAATAGACAATTTTGACATAAATTGTAGTTTCTTTATTCATACAGAATTTAAAAGAATTTACCAGAACGTCCTGAACTTCCCAAATTGACTAATCCCTCTAATATGACGAGCGTGAGTTAATATACGACTAATTTGCCTGGGAAACAAATTAACTTACTCATATAGTGATGTACACTCTGTGGGGTGGTTATGTGCTCTTATATTTCAAACTTTTATTTGACTAAATCGTTATTTCCACATAGTGATTTTATTTGACTAAATCGTTATTGCCACATAGTGATTTTGATAAGTTCTTTTGTCTTTATATTGTGTCGTCCTTGTTGTTGTTGCTGTTCCCCAAGCTGCCTGGCCGAACAGCCCCAAGGCCCCGAGCAAGGCCAAGGCCATTGTCGTCCTTATTTTGGTTTGCTTATTTTTCCAAAGTTTTACATTATAACCAAGATACGGATTTGTCAATTTTCCGCTCGATGAAGATACACAGAGTATAATAGACTTAATTATGCTTAAAAGAAGTAGAGAATATATTTTTCATTTTCCAATCTCTTTATGTGTGGGAGTTTCCAGATTGCTCGTGCCATTAGACGGTGGCATACTTTTTTAATCACTGTACTTCTTTTTGATACACTTGCAACATCACTGCGCACAAAATGTAGAGCCATGGCATTAAGGGGAGGTTTTTAGTGTGTTCCCTAGACCTCCATCAAGCTTGAAATTACACCCCCTTGACCCCCTTTCAAGATGGCATAAATGGGGTGAAAGTTCTTAAAATCGCCAAACTAATGGGGCGAACGTCTGAAAATCTCAAAAGCAATGGGGCTAAACATGAGGGAGGAAGGGGTAAAGAAAAAAATCCCTCAAGTGGAAATCTCCCCATCCAGTTTATGTTCTTATTTTAGATTTTACTATTAATACTTGTATGTAATTTTAAGACGTTCGCCCCCATTATTTTGACGATTTTAAGAACTTTCGACCCATTTCTGTCAATTTTAAGACCTTTCGTGCCATTTAGGTGTCGATTTTATGCTGGCGAGCGATAGCGAGCCTGTAATATAAGAGGAACCGGCTTTCAGCCGGGACATTTTTCTACCGAAAAATGTACAAATTTATCTTGAAAGAGGGTCAAGGGGGTGAAATTTTAAGATTGCTGGAGGAGTAGAAAACAAACTAGAAACCTCCCCTTTAGACCCAGTTTATGTTCTTATTTCATATTTGACTATTAATTGAAACTGTTTTCCATTTTGCATTTCCAAATATATTTTTATCTTGTATATTTAAGACTATATATCTGGGTGTTACTGTAGCTTGTGTGCAGGTGTTGTAGTTGAACCACAAGTCTAGTTTATTCCACCCGGCGGAAGTTTGCATCCCGTAGGCCTGCGTCACACGAGCGCTTTTTCCGGACATTTTTTTTTCAGGCAATTGTGTCTGTAGTTGTATTTTATTTCAGGCTTTCAAAATCATATGAGGTCAGTCTTGTTGTCGATGCCAATGCAATCTTTTAAAATCAGTCTTGTTGTCGATTCCAATGCAATCTTTTAAAATCAGTCTAGTTGTCGATGCCAATGCAATCTTTTAAAATCAGTCTAGTTGTCGATGCCAATGCGAAAATACTGTACCAAGAAATAGTTTGAGAAAGACTTGCTCATCGAGAAGAAACGCTCGTGTGACGTCGCCTTTCGAAGCTGATCTTTCACTACTTGACAAATATGAAACTACAGTAGTACTGTATGTCTCTGCATCGGTTCCCGGACACCTCAACCAGTAGACCATTTCAACCAGTGACAAATCAACCAGGAACAACCAAACTATACTCAGTTTAAAGGGAGGTATTTAGTTTGTTCCCCAGACCTCCATCAAGCTTAAAATTACACCCCCTTGAGTCCCTTTCACGATAAATTTGTACATTTTTCGGTAGAAAAATGTCCCGGCCGAAGGCCGCTTCCTCTAAAATTACAGGCTCGCTATCGCTCGCCAGGATAAAATTGACACCTGAATGGCATGAAAGGTCTTAATATGGGGTGAAAGTTCTTAAAATTGCTAAACTAATGGGGCAAACGTTTTATAGTATCAAAAGCAATGGGGCTAAACATGAGGGAGAAAGGGGTCCAGAAAAAAATCCCTCGAGTGGAGATCTCCCCTTAATTTCATCGGACGCTAATTTACAATGTTCTTATATATCAATTACTCGACTAACACTAACAAAATAAATGGAAGTATGGCGATAATGATGAAAACTTGGTATGTATAGGATCTATCTATCTATCTATTGCCTGACGCCGTGATCCCCGAAGGGGTGGCCACGAACGAACCGCCCCCATGCACCTCTGTCCCCAGTCAGTCGACGCCCCTCCCCCCAACCAGCACCGCCTTCATTCATGTAGTTCCTCACTCCATCCTTCCACCTCATATTCGGTCTACCTCTCCCCCTCTGTCCCTCCACCTCGCTCTCGTACACCCTCTTAGTCATTCTCTCGCTTTCCATACGTTCCATATGGCCGAACCATCTCAAGTTGTTCCTTTTCACACTTTCCAGCACATCTACCTCCACACCACACCTCCTTCTTACTTCCTCATTAGTCTGTCTATCCCTCCATGATGTATAGGATGCAGGCGTATAAAACTGTCGGTAAGAGATTTAATTGGGCGTCAGATGAAACCGACTATAGTGCCAATCTTTGGTACTGACCTAACCTAACAGTATTGGTTGAGTTGGTCCTGGTTGAGAGCTACTGGTTGAGTTGTTCTGCATCATATAA
Source organism: Lithodes maja (assembly GCA_037953745.1). Taxonomy (NCBI): domain Eukaryota; kingdom Metazoa; phylum Arthropoda; class Malacostraca; order Decapoda; family Lithodidae; genus Lithodes; species Lithodes maja. The sequence goes on from JBAKBP010026025.1 coordinate 16,897, forward strand.
CTAAGTAATTAAGATAATGACATGGCAATTTACCGTCAGCTGAAAATAAAAAGACTGTTATTGTACAGGTAGATTAACTTGAGTTTTTTATACTGATAGTTTCTCCATGTACTGTAGACAAAGTTTGAGTGCGTATACTTGAGTACTGATACTCAAGCTATCAATATACCGTATTGGTAAGTCAATATTAATGTATTAATAGCTTTAAATGCGGACTTGCTTAACCCCTTCACTCCGGGTGACTTTATTGGTTTTGATGCTGGCTATCATTAGACGATATTATTTAGCTTGGAATGGACGTCTGGGTATCAAGTTGGTACAAACAATCTAAATTAACCCTTTGACTCCCACATATTCCTCTTAAGGGGAGATCTCCACTTGAGGGATTTTTTTCTTGACCCCTTTCTCCCTCATGTTTAGCCCCATTGCTATTGATATTATAAAACGTTTGCCCCATTAGTTTAGCTATTTCAAGAACTTTCACCCCATATTAAGACCTTTCGTGCCATTCAGGTGTCAATTTTATCCTGGCGAGCGATAGCGAGCCTGTAATTTAAGAGGAACCGGCCTTTGGCCGGGAAATTTTTCTACCGAAAAATGTACAAATTTATCTTGAAAGGGACTCAAGGGGGTGTAATTTTAAGCTTGATGGAGGTCTAGGGAACAAACTAAAAACCTCCCCTTAAACTATCTAAAATCGTCTAATGATAGCCAGAAGAAATACAAATAACGACATCCGTACTGAAGAGGTTAATGCAGAACATAGGAAATATGCTCGCGTTCGGAACGGTAAGTAGAAAGTTCAAATGTTCAAAGTAGATTCCTTCATAGTTCCAAACTTTGTCTACAATTCTGGCAGTAGAGTAAGAGATGGGCTAAAAGTAAAGGAATGTCTAGAGAGGGAGATGTTAAAGTAAAGGAACGTCTAGAGAGGGAGATGTTAAAGTAGAGGAACGTCTAGAGAGGGAGATGTTAAAGTAGAGGAATGTCTAGAGAGGGAGATGTTAAAGTAAAGGAACGTCTAGAGAGGGAGATGGTAAAGTAAAGTCGAAAGAGGGAGATGTTAAAGTAAGAGTTGGGCTTTATAACTTTACTTCCAGGGTGTCATACTAAAGGAAAGTCTAGAGAGAGAGATAATAAAGTAAAGGAGAGTCTAGAAAGGGAGATGTTACAGTAAGAGTTGCTATATAAATTTACCAAAAGTAAGAGTTGCTATATAAATTTACCACTAGGATGTCATACTAAAGGCAAGTCTAGAGAGGGAGATATTTAAGTCAGAGATGGGCTATTTAACTTTACCACCAGGATTGTGTTAAAGCCGTACTGTAATTGGAAAGTTTTGTTCTGAAACTCTGTGGCCTAGTAAGCTATTTAGTAATACAAAACTATTAAAGCCTAGTCATATATTGGCAAACTTTTCCTCTTTAGTCTGGGGACTTCAGTCTTGGGGAGTTCAAATTTGTCTAGTGAGATCACAGTTATTGGAATTCAAATCGGCCTGATGAGTGCAAATTAATCTAGAGGTTCATAATAATATGAATTCAAATATATCTTGGGAGGTTACAATGAGGGACTTTTAAGGTACCCTGGGTACCACTTTGTAAATTGAGCTTTGAGAAAAGCAGGCCACTTACATACTACTATTGGGGATCGGAAAATAAGTGGTTAGGCTTGAAAATATAGAAGAAACTCCAATCCAACCCCAAAGCATGATCCGCTCTCTTAGCCACATCTTTTATGAAAAGCTTAATTCAAAGAGACATCCTGTTCCATTCTAAAACATTAAAGCACGGTCCGCTCTCTGTGGCCACAACTTGTAGACACCGTTTGGAGCTGATGCGTCAAACGTACAACTCTGACGCGTCGCCCATCTCGGCCCCGCCCTCCCCCCCGGAGATGGAGCGTCGGTGGGAGAAGGAAGCCGGCACCGCTAACACCTGCATACCAGGCTGCAACCAGGCCCGACTCTCTCTCTCACACCTACTACCATCCAGTCTTACAACCCGCATGTTAGTCTCCTGTAGTAACACTTGTATTGCAACTTTATCATTACTTGCACTACTATAGTAATACTCTACTCCTCTCTCTCGGATTGGTTGGGGACAGAACCTATTTGGAAGTGTAAAACACTATGACCAAAGGCCGTAGTGCGGTTGGTAGAGCACTCGCCTGCAAACCATGAGGTTGAGGGTTCGAGTCTGGCCAGCCAGTGTGCTGTTTGGTAGACGCCAGTGCTATAGTTGACGGTGCGGTCTAGCAATCTGTGGCAACTGTTCACTGAAATCCCTGATCATCACGGCACCCACCTTAGCCCAGCTATTGAGCAGGGAGTGCATGGTGGGAAAAACTGCATCAAACACCTCAGTATTTTAGACTTTTGACTTGGTCTTTCAGACTGTCAGAAAGTCTGAGTTTATAGTTTGGGCTGAATATTGCGTGTCCAGACATTTACTTTTTACATTTTGAATGTTCTTTGAAATACCATGGTAAATCTATGGACTAAATTCCATTATTCAGATATTTACCTCGATCATTCAGACTGTTTTCTTTGTTGAAGAGAGGTATGTTATGAACTGGATGGCCCGTCTGGTAGTTGTGGGTTTCCTGAAGCCTGAAATCAAAAAGAGAGGGGTTTATATTTTATTATGTTGCTTTCCGCTGAAACTGATCTCATCCTGCTAAACATGAGAAAGAACCCCCCTACCCCGAGTGATTTACCCCGAGTGATTTATTTAGGATAACATACACAGCAAGTTTGATGCAATTGATGATGTGGCTTTTACCACCATGCACTCCCTACACATGGTTGGGGCTAGTGTGAGTGCCCTGATGTTTCAGGGACTTTAGTGGACAGTTTGGCCTGTCAATACCACACAGGCCAGCTTGAGCGTGTGGGTGGGTGGTTTGACAGTTTGTGCAGGTCTCACAACCTTGCAAAATCTGTCAAGCCAAACCCCTCAAAATGACTTTATAATGTTTTTTCTTAAATATTTATTTAATGTTCCACCTGTACCTCTGGACATAGCCTTACAGCCTGTACATTCAACCACTTAACCCTCTTACGACCATAGGATGCAGAGGTTGCCAGATTAGCAATAAGAAATAGATTACTCTCACTGTTATAATTACCTCTCCAAAATTAGTTTTCTGCCCACAGCTAACTCAAAGACAACTGCAGAGGTTGAAGTAAACAAACTAAAGGTTTATAGATACCCCTGACGGTAACAAAGGCTTTAAAGTATCCCTAATAGGCTCAAAAATCGCGTCAGGATGTGAGAGGGTTAACATATTATTCTTAAGGAGAGTATTTTTTTTATTTTTTTTTTTCAAGTTTGCCCCTAGACCTCCATCAAGCTAAAAAAAATACCGCCAAGATCCCTTTTTGAGATGAATTTGTTCCAGTCAAAGGTCGGTTCCTCCTAAATTGCAGGCTTGCAATTGCTCGCCAGGAAAAAATTAACACCTAAATGTTTCATAGTTCATCTCCACCCTTCGGGTTCACATTTATGTTTTTTTGTTTTATAGCTTCGGTTACCTCAGTTATTTTGTTAATGGAATCAATGCATTAAGTACAGGTCTCCCTCAATTTACAATTCGGTTACGTTCCTGAAAACCCGATTTTAAATATAAAAATCGTATAGCAAAACCTAAGATGTAAATGGAGATGCACTCTTGGACCAGCCAAACACCTAAACACCTATAATAATATGGTAAATTGGTAATAATATGTAATAATTGGTAATAATATGGTAAATTGGTAATAATTGGTAATAATTGGTAATAATTGGTAATAATATGTAATAATTGGTAATAATTGGTAATAATTGGTAATAATATGTAATAATTGGTAATAATTGGTAATAATTGGTAATAATATGTTAAATTGGGGCATCGGATAGTGAGGAAGACCTGTATTAGTTTTTTTCTCTGGCTATGGCATTGATATACTGAACTCTATTTTACTTTGCACATAATTTAATATATGCTGTATTAGATAAGTCAGTTTGCTTATTTTATCTGTGTTTGCTTGGGTAGAATGTAAGCCGTGTATCTTTTGTGGTATGAGGGTATCACCGTATTAACCCCTTCAGCGCGACGACGTCATTTTCATCATATTCTGATTACCATTAGATATTTATCGAGCTTATAATCTAACTTCAAGGCTCAGAGGGATAAATACCATCTCACTATACCCTCTGAATAACATAGGTCCTTCTTAAACTGCAGCATCTATCTTCAGGGCTCAAGGATAAATACAATCTCACTATACTCTCCGAATAACATAGGTCCTTCTTAAACTGCAGCATCTATCTTCAGGGCTCAAGGATAAATACAATCTCACTATACTCTCCGAATAACATAGGTCCTTCTTAAACTGCAGCATCTATCTTCAGGGCTCAAGGATAAATACAATCTCACTATACCCTCCGAATAACATAGGTCCTTCTTAAACTGCAGCATCTATCTTCAGGGCTCAAGGATAAATACAATCTCACTATACCCTCCGAATAACATAGGTCCTTCTTAAACTGCAGCATCTATCTTCAGGGCTCAAGGATAAATACAATCTCACTATACCCTCCGAATAACATAGGTCCTTCTTAAACTGCAGCATCTATCTTCAGGGCTCAAGGATAAATACAATCTCGATAAACCCTCTCCCGGGCGTTTCCGCACCCTCCTCAGCTCCCCGCCATGTAGTGGCTTCGGTCACCCAGGCTTTATTGTGGTCGTCAGGGAGGGTTCTGTGGGGGCGCTCGGTTATGGCCTTGGAATTGCTCGGGGCCTTGGGGCTGTTCGGCCAGGCAGCTTGGGGAACCACAACAACAACAACCACCCTCTGAATAACATATTCCCTTCTTAAACTGCATAAAATCCTCTAAGTGAACCAAGATAAAAGGTCAAATGATGTCATGGTGTTGAAGGGGTTAAGATGCACCATTTGTAGCACTTTATAGCTGAAGAGAGTGTCACTCGAGCTTTTTAAGTGTTCAATGTTTTTCTGTTGTGCTGTGTTGTCCCCCTAATGGGGCTAATCATAAGGGAGAATAGGGTAAAAAAAATATATCTCATAAGTTTTTCTCGCACTATTTTGAGGCTCTTTCGTGTTGGAATTGGAAACCATATCAAAGGTAGATTATGTTAGCTAATTTGTTTCTCATGGAACTTATATTTTCGATCTGCCAGACAACAAACAATTGCCCGTAAAAATTGACGGAAAAATTGCTTGTGTGACACCGCCTTAAGATTAACTATTGCTAGACGTAGATTAGTTGATGTTTTTTGTAAGAAGCGCCATCGTTACGGAACCTTTCGCATTGACTCTAAATTAACCCTCTGGGAATTCTAAGACGCATTACTTTTCCATTTTCTGGCTGTGTAAAGATTTTTTTTTCAGATTAAGAAGAATGTCAGGGTGTTGATTGGGCCAGTCTTTACCCCTTTAACTCGCACAGATCCTTCCTAAGCTGTATAAGATTGTCTAATGATAGCCAGAATAAACTGTTGAAATGCGTCATAATCCTCATGGGGTTAATGTGGAAGTGGAAGTTAGAAAACAAACAATATCCAGGTAAGTTTCCACAGGTTGTAAATATGATGAGCTAGGTTCCTGGACAACTCAACCAGTACACCATTTCAACCAGTAGCTCTCAACCAGTGCTAACTAATTATAATGTAAAACTTGCAAAATAAACAAACCAAAACTGGGACAACACAAGATAAATGCAAAGGAACTAATCAAAATTGCTATGTGGAAATAACGCTTAATAAAATATATTTGTTTTATATAATATGCAATTTACAATTTCTCCTCCACAATGCAGGACTTCTGCTTATCAGAATTCATTTATCCCCAGAGCTACTACTCTTTGGAATTCACTTCCCTCGAATTGCTTTCCACAAACTTACAATCTACAAATGTTTAAATCCAGTTGTTACAAACATTTTATGAATGGAGGATGCCTTTAGGCACATGGACCTTTTTGTTTTATCTGTGTTTTTCCTTCCTCCGTTCATTGTCTCAAAAAAAATAAAAATAAAATAATGAAAGAACCAGGACCATGACCATCTAAAACAGTGCCATGACATACAAGGACACCTCGCTTTAAGTTGCTTTATTTTAGGTTGTTTCATTATTACAATGTTAATTAATTACAGTAGACAACAAAATTAACTTAAATTTATTTTATGCTTCATTATAAGTTATAAATCAGACACAAATGGTCTAAAAAAAAATAATATTATTAAAAAAAAAAAAAAAAATTCTAAAATTGCCATACAAACTTCAAAAATAAATGCTTTACTGAAAGTTGTTTCATTTAAGTTTCAAGTTTCAGGACCGTAACTACAACTAAAAGTGGGTAATTACTGTAATCCTAACCTATCTTTACATAACCTAACCTAACATTATTGGTTGTGTTGGCACCGGTTGAGGTCTACCGGTTGAAATGGTCTACTGGTTGAGTGGTCCGGTCACCATTGAACTATGCTATTGAAGGAGTATAGAGACTTTAGCTTGAAGCCTGGCAGTACAGTATATGTCTGTAAGTTAAGCCGGTGTCACACAAGCACTTTTCCCGGCAATATTTTGGAGCCACTCTCGTCTGGTAACTTCAGAATTAATTTTTATTAGTGTTAAGCCACCAAATATATTCCAACTTCAGTCTAGTTCCCGATGCCAGTGTCAAAAAGTTCCTGAATATTACGAGAGAAAAACTGGCTCTTAGAAAATTGCCGGAAAAAGCGCTCGTGTGACATTCCCTTTATAGTCTACAGTTTCTTACAGTTTCTTACAGTAGATCCTCTGGAAAAAGGCAAACTAGGCCTGTGTATCCAGCTCAGTGCCAGTACTTGCACTGCTGCGGTCGTTCACGGTGTTGGCGGCGGCGGCAGCAGACGCAACATTTTTACTATTCTGTATTTTTGTTTTATAATCAAACTTCAAATCTTGTCTTCCCCATGCTTTATCAAGATTACTTTCAAACTCCCTTATTGATTCGGAATCGACTACATACTGGGGCAGTGCGTTCCACTCATTTACCACTCTATCACAAAATGAGTTCTTTGCCTTTTCAAGCCTATTTCTTTCTTTGTAAATTTTCTTAGAGTGTCTAGAGAGGTAAAGGTACTCTATTATGTAGTACGGAAATGACCACTTGCGAGGTTTGGGCTATGAGGAAGCTGGAGCCGTAATAATTGATAGCAAGTAGGAATACAATAACGTACATTTCTGATGGATAAAAGTAAGTTGAATTGGGTTTTATTATTTTCTAGCACCGGATGTTTTGCATTAACGGACTGGTCATCCCCCCCTTTTAGTCCGTTAAGGGGAGATTTCCACTTGAGGATTTTTTTTCGTGACCCCTTTCTCCCTCATGTTTAGCCCCATTGCTTTTGAGATTTTAAGACCTTCGCCCTAGTAGTTTGGATATTTTAACACATTTTGCCCCATTTCTGTCAATTTTAAGACCTTTCGTGCCGTTAAGGTGTCAATTTTTTCCTGGCGAGCGATAGCGAGCCTGTAATTTAAGAGCAACCGGCCTCCGGCCGGGAAATTTTTCTACCGAAAAATGTACAAAATTTATCTTGAAAGGGGGTCTAGGGGGGTGTAATTTTGAGCTTGATGAAAAAGTAGGGAACAAACTAAATACCTCCCCTTAAATGGAGGGTTGTTGTTGTCGTTGTTGTTCCCCAGGCTGCCTGGCCGAACAGCCCCAAGGTCCCGAGCAAGGCCAAGGCCATAGAGCGCCCCCACAAAACCCTCCCTGCTTATCACTAACAAAACCCAGGTGACCGAAGCCACTCTAAGGCAGGGAGCTGAGGAGGGCGCGGAAACGCCCGGGAAACCAAAGCCCCACCTAAGGCCCTGTGCCCCTCAGCAATTATGAAGGGAAAGTTGAGGGGCAAGGGAAAAATGTGACGCTTTGGCTCCCAATCTGCCAACTTTTAGGTTGGCAGTAGGGAGGTCGATCCACGGAAAAGACGCCGTCACTTGAGATCTAGAAGATATATAAGTAAAAGGAACAGTCAGAGTAAGCTATGGGTATGGCAGAGATCGCTCAGTTCTCACTCTGATAGACCAGCCCATCTTAAATGGAGGGTTGAGTGTATTTATAAATGTACAACCATATTTGAGATGGTAATTCTGCTAAATGTCAATATATACAGCTCCAACTTCCATATAGCCTAAAACTCGGAAGTAGTCAATTTGCTTTGCTTATTGTATGTTAGCATGGTTTATTGATGTAATATTAAAGGCTTTGATATCTACCGTATATGGAGAATGTAAGGTAATTGTAATTCTTGCTTTAAAGGTTGTTGTTGCCTTAGTGTATATTGATGATACTGTATGCTTAAAGCTGACATTATCGGTTTATCTACTACTGTTGTTGTTCCCCCCCAAGCTGCCTGGCCGAACAGCCCCAAGGCCCCGAGCAAGGCCAAGGCCATAACCGAGCGCCCCCACAGAACCCTCCCTGCCGACCACAATAAAGCCTGGGTGACCGAAGCCACTCCATGGCGGGGAGCGGAGGAGGGTGTGGAAATGCCCGGGAAACCAAAGACCCATCCAGGGCCCTGTGCCCCTCAGCAATTATGAAGAGAAAGTTGAGGGGCAAGGGGAAAATGTGACGTTTTGGCTTCCAATCTTGGTAGATTGGGAGGTCAATCCACGGAAGAGACGCCGTCACTCGAGATCTAGAAAATATATAAGTAAAAGGAACAGTCAGAGTAAGCTATGGGTATGGCAGAGATCGCTCAGTTCTCACTCTGATAGACCAGCCCATCACCAATTTTTATAGGTTCAAGTTTATAGCTATTTTCAGCAGTTTGATTTTATGTTTTGACAAACAACAATCTTATGGTAATAATGTCTTACTGTAACTTATTGAGCTATGAGTTGCTTTGCTCTTCTTTTTATACAGCTTTATATTTTGTAGCAATTACCAGTACTTCTATGGCAACATGCAAAATATATTGGAAGTATTTGATATGTGTGAGGTGAAGCGACAGCCATCAATATTGGGGCTTAGGAATTAATAGTAGCTGAATGAGATGCTGTCTCTTTGGTCATAACATTACCGTTAGCCTGATTATGTCCTTGTATACAAAGACCTTTTATCATATAACTGTCATTATTATTTATGATGCTGGATTATAGGATACCATTTGTTGATTATCTTTGCAGACAACGACTGGAGATGATGCGTGAGATGTACCACAATGAGGCGGAATTGTCCCCCACCTCCCCCGACTACAATATAGAGAGCCTCACAGGCGGGGACCCCTTCTATGATCGCTTCCCGTGGTTCAGGCTCGTTGGCAGGTCAGTCCTCTTATCAATATTATACTAAGTTACCAATATTGATTATGGTATCAAGTGAAGAAGAATTTTCCACCTATGCATCTGAAAGACGGCAATTCTTGCCGAACATCTCATTACATGACATCCTCTCCAGCTCAGACTCTTTCAATTTCACCCCCATCCGTCACTTTCTGAGAGCTATAAATTTATATAATGACATATGACGTCAGCTAATAAGAGATTCAATTTATGATCAGCTGGAAAAAAATAGAGTATAGTGTATTTTTTTGTCTGTTGCTGTATTTCAATGAGTTGCTAAATGTAAGGAATGAAGAGCCAGCAAACATAGCTGGATATGGTATGGGAGGGAGAAGAAGAGAAGTAGTGGAGGAGGAGGTGGGGATCAGGAGGTCAGAAGTGTGGGAAGCCATGAAAAGAGTGAAGTTGGGGAAGCACCAGGAACAGATGGAGTGTGTGGGGAAATGTTGAGGTATGGTGGTGAGATAGTGATCGAATGGGTATGGAAAATGTGCAAACTAGCATAGGAGAAGGGGAGTGCACCCGATGACTGGAAGACTGGCATAATAGTCCCCCTATATAAGGGCAAAGGGGAAAGAGGAGTGTGTGGTAACCACCGAGGAATATGTCTTCTAAGTGTAGTAGGGAAGGTATACAGTAGGGTAGTGATTGTGAGAGTGAGAGTGAGAACGGAGAAATGGATAGACGACAAGCAGGGAGGTTTTAGGAAGGGAAGAGGATGTGTAGATCCAATTTTTACCCTGAATTGTGTTGTGGAGAAATATCTGGAGAAGAAACAAAAGGTGTACCGTATGTTGCCTTTATGGACTTGGAGAAGGCCTATGACAGGGTGGATAGAGAAGGTTTGTGGAAAGTACTTCGAATATACGGAGTAGATGGCAAGTTGCTGAAAGCAGTGAAGAGCATGTATGAGGGTGCAAAGGCGGCAGTACGTGTGGAGAGTGAGCAGAGCGAGTTCTTTGACCTGAATGTTGGTTTGAAACAGGGGTGTGTGATGTCCCCGTGGTTGTTTACTGTATATATGGATGGAGTCATGAAAGAAATACTATCAAGAGCAGTGAATGTTGGTGTATCGCTGAAAAGGGAGGGAATTGAGTGGAAGCTACCTATACTGCTGTTTGCGGATGATACAGTTCTGATGAGTGATAATGTATGGGAGTTGCAGGGTCTGGTAAATGAGTTTGGAACAGTGTGCGAAAAACGGAATTTGAAGGTAAATGCGGGGAAGAGCAAGGTTATGGTCTTCGAAAGGGGTGAAGTCACAGAGTGTGAGGTGAAGCTGAAGGTCAGGCTATGGAGATTGTCAACTCTTTTAAGTATCTGGGCAGTGTGTTGAGTAAAGATGGGACTATGGATGAAGAAGTGCGGGAGAGGGTACAACAGGGGAAGAGGGTTGTAGGAATGCTGAAAGCAGTAACAAGAAATAGGGTGGTCAGTATGGGAGTGAAGAAGTCCTTGCATGACAGTGTGGTAATCCCGACACTGACTTACGGAAGCGAAGCATGGACGTTGGTTGAGAGACTCAGACCAAGAGTGAGAGCAGTGGAAATGAATTACTTAAGAAGTGCGTGCGGAGTTACATGGAGGGATAGACAGACTAATGAGGAAGTAAGAAGGAGGTGTGGTGTGGAGGTAGATGTGCTGGAAAGTGTGAAAAGGAACACCTTGAGATGGTTCGGCCATATGGAAAGCGAGAGAATGACTAAAAGGGTGGACGAGAGCGAGGTGGAGGGACAGAGAGGGAGAGGTAGACCGAATGAGAGGTGGAAGGATGGAGTGAGGAAGTACATGAACGAAGGCGGTGCTGGTTGGGGGGAGGGGCGTCGACTGCATGGGGGCGGTTCGTTCGTGGCCACCCCTTCAGGGATCACGGCGTCAGGCAATAGATAGATAGATAGACATATGACTGCTGATGATATGTGACTTAAACTCTGTATCACCTCCTCCAACACTAGCCTTAATTAACATCAACAACAACAATAGTGCCAACATTTAGTATAGAAATGAGACTAGGAGTTAAATTGCTATAGAGAACTTAAGAAAATTGAGGAGGTAGGCTACAAATGAGAAATATTTTGTCATATTAAAAAAAATATAAATTCAGTTCAAGTTGCATGACAGCTTGGCGGCGCACCATGGCGGAAGGCGGACGCAAGTTTGAGGCTCCGGCATATGTTATGGGAATAGTCAATTAATTCAAGGATATCGAGTGCATACGGGGCTAACAAGAAGAGGAAGGATTTAGTGAAGGTTTGGAGGATATATTGGTGTGGTGGAGGGGTGATATATAGTGTAATAAGAGTGTGTAGTGACGGGACAGCGGTAGGGTTGTGAGTTGTTGAGTTTGTAAACAAACATGGCAGAGGGAATTTCGGGTATGACGGAGGCGGAAGGAAGGTTACAACGTTTTCGGGGATTTAAGAGCACAGATAAGAAGTTAGAAGAGGTTAGTATTGTTGTGAAGGATTTGGAAAAGTGGATGAGTGATACAGAGAAATGGAAGGGGGATATTGGTGAGAAAGTTAAGGCACTGTGTGTAATGTGTGGTGTGATAGATGGGGAAGGGAATAGGACTAGCGAAGGAAGTGAATGCAGGCCTTTTCTGGCAGTTAATGAGAGCCTAGAGATAGTATTGAAAAGGGTAGATGAACTGGGAGCAGAGAATATGGCATTGAAGGAGCAGCTGAAGGAATACGAAGGACGTTTCACGGAAGTAAAGGAGTCGACTGCATGGACGGTGGTAGGTAAACAAAAAGTCAAGGATTTGGAGGATATTATGAAAGAGCAAAAGGAAGAAATGAATATGACCAAAAAAAGTTTTGAGAGTGCAGTTGTAGGGGTCATGAAGAACAAGGAGAGTGTCGTGAGGGAGGCTATGGACAGGGATAGGGGTGTAATCTTGTATGGAGATATAGAGACTCATATGAATGATAATGGAGTGAGAAAAGTGAGGGATATGGAGACAGTGAAGGAGGTCTTGAAAGGTGTGGGTGAGGACGAATATGGATGGGAAGGGCAGGTGGAGGAGATCAGTAGGATAGGTAGATATAAAAGGGGAGAGATGAGACCTATAAGGGTACAGTTTAAAACTAGGGTAGTGGCGGAGACTGTGACAAATTTTAGTTGGAGGCTAAATACAAATGATAAACTGAAACACATAAGACTAAAGAAGGATTTGAGTATAGAACAAAGGAAAAAAATTAAGGAATTACAAGAAAAGGCTGATGAAAATAATGGAAAGTTGGATGAGGAGGATAAGAGAAATTTTTACTGGAGAGTGAGGGACGGAAAAGTGAGGAAGTGGTTTATAAGAGTAGAAAGGAGGGGGAGATCAGGGAGGGGAGAGAATGTGATGAGAGTTGTGACGGAGGAGGAGAACGGGGTGGAGGTGTCACAGGGAGAGACAGGAGACAAAGAGGCAGACCCAGTAGTGCTAACAGGGGAGTAGGGTACGGACTGGAGGAGCGGGATGGTGTAATTGCTGAAGGAATGGTAGATGGATTAAGGATTATGTTTAGTAATGTGGATGTGTTTACTCAGGACAAGAAAAGAGAACTGATATGTAGGATGCAGGATGAAGAGGAAAAACCTGATGTCATAGCCCTACAGGAAGTAAGACCAAAAAATGTTAGAATTGAAAGGGAACTGGTGGAATATAGTTTGGAGGGTTTTGAGTTATATGAGAGAAATGCTATTAGAGCAGAGGTTGGAAGAGGACTGTTTATTTATGTAAGAAAAGAGCTCAAGGTTAATGAGGTGGATATGAGACAGCAGTATTGTGAGTATTTGTGTATTGAAGTAAAATGTGTAAAAGGATCAATTCTAATTGCCTCTATATATAGAAGCCCAAATAATAGCAGGGGAGAGGATGATAACCTACTGAAAGTAATGGAGGAGATAGATAATAGAGAGAACAAATATAAAATTTTGATTGGAGATTTCAATTTGCCAAGGATCAACTGGGCAAATTGTACTACTCCAGCGGGACAGGGTAGCCTGGAAAATAAGTTTATAGAGAAAGTGAGAGATTGTTTTTTAACGCAACATATTGTAGAGATGACAAGATATAGAGATGGGACGCAGGGGAGTGTACTTGATTTGATTTTTAGCAATGAAGAGGATATAGTGGAACATGTTAATGTGGATAGCCCTATAGGTCGTAGTGACCATGCCTGTATAAGCTTTAGTTGTAACATTAAATCGGAGAGGGATAATAGAAGCAATAGAAAAATATATATGTATGATAGAGCAGATTATGAGCTGCTGAGACGGTGTTTGGACATTGACTGGGGGGAATATTTGAACGGTGAAGACGCTGAAGGAATGTGGAGGAAAATTAGAGTCAAACTGGAGAATGCTGTATCCAAAAGTGTACCAGTAAGGGAATATAAGGATAAAACAAAACTGAGGAAAAGAACTAACCCAGAATTGCCAATGAAAAGAAAGCTTTGGATATTGATTAGAAGAAAGAAACGATTGTGGGAAAGATTAAAATTGTTAAAAAAGAACAGGGGGTCTAGTATAGAGGCTAAGGAAGTGGATCTGGAACGTAGACAAATAAACAATAAAATAAGGTGGGAAACAAGGAGGGGGGTGAAGGAGAGGGAGAGAGAGATAGCTAGAAATGTGAAGGATAATCCAAAAATATTCTGGAAGTACATTCAGGAAAAGTTAACAAGAAGAGTAGGGATCCCAGAGCTGGTGGGGGGGTTGAATGATGGGAGTAGAGCGGAGACTGATAAGGAGAAAGCAGAGGTGCTGGGGAAATACTTTGGGGGGGTACTAACAGTGGAGTCGGAGGATGCAGTGCCTACTATTCCCATCAAACAGGCGCCGGCACTAGAACTAGTAGAGTTTTCCCATGCTAGAATAAGAAGGGCTATAGAAAAAATGAACAGAAGTAAGTCACCGGGACCGGATGGGATACACCCAAGAATCATAAAGGAAGGAGGGGAGATGTTAGTAGAGCCATTGAAAATGTTATTTGAGGTATCGTTTAATACAGGACAAATCCCGATGGACTGGAGAGAGGCGAACATAACAGCTATATTTAAGAAGGGAAAGAGAAATGACCCAGGGAATTATAGACCAGTCAGTTTGACAAGTGTTGTGTGTAAACTAATGGAAACGGTAATTAGAGAAGGAATAATGGATCATATGAAGTCAAACCAACTTTTCAGTGGGAGACAGTTCGGATTCTTGCCGGGGAGGTCGACGGTACTACAGCTAATTAAGGTGGTAGATGATTGGATGCAAATTCTAGAAGATGGTGATGTAATAGACGTGGTATATTGCGATTTTATGAAGGCCTTCGATAAGGTCCCACATAAAAGGTTAATAGAGAAAGTTAGAAGCTATAATATAGGGGAGAAATGTGTGAAATGGATAGAAGCCTTCCTGAAAGATCGGAGACAGAGGGTATTGGTGAATGGAATAGGCTCGGGGTGGAGGGAAATTACAAGTGGGGTACCTCAGGGATCTGTGTTGGGACCACTGCTGTTCGTTATATTTATCAACGACTTGCCTGAAGTTATAACTAATGGAAGTGAGGTATACCTGTACGCGGATGACACTAAACTGTATAGAAGAGTGAGGAGTAAGGAAGATATGGGTTTGCTTCAAGGAGATGTGGAGGACATGAAGGGATGGTCTGAGCATTGGTTAATGCCTTTTCATCCAAAAAAATGCAAGTACATGCGGATTGGGACCAGCAAGATAGACAAGGTAGGATACAGTATGTATGAAGTGATGGAGGAAGTGAGTGCAGAAAAGGATATAGGAGTAGTGATAGACAATAAGTTAAATTTCTCAGAACATTTAGCGGAAAAGATAAACAAAGCCAATAGAATTGTAGGGCTGATAAGGAGGACATTTGTGTCACTTGACGAAGAAATCTTCAGGAATCTATATACAGCGCTGGTTAGGCCGCACCTGGAATATGCAAACCAGGTGTGGGCTCCATATATGGTAAAGGATATAGAAGCAGTGGAGAAAGTGCAGAGGAGAGCTAGCAAGCTGGTACCAACGTTGAAGAACGCAGGCTATGAGCAGAGGTTGAGGACACTGGGGCTTCCGACACTGGCATATAGGAGAAAGAGAGGGGATATGATAGAGACTTTTAAGATA
>JBAKBP010026026.1:0-32365 GCA_037953745.1 Lithodes maja
CGTGTGATACCGGCTTAAGGGGAGGTATTTAGTTTGTTCCCTAGACCTCCATCAAGCTTAAAATTACACCCCCTCGAGTCCCTTTCAAGATAAATTTGTACATTTTTCGGTAGAAAAATTTCCCGGCCGAAGGCCGGTTCCTCTTAAATTACAGGCTCGCTACCGCTCGCCAGGATAAAATCGACACCTGAATTGCACGAAAGGTCTTAATATGGGGTGAAAGTTCTTAAAATCGCTAAACTAATGGGGCAAACTTTTTATAATCTCAAAAGCAATGGGGCTAAACATGAGGGAGAAAGGGGTCAAGACAAAAATCCCTCAAGTGGAGATCTGCCCTTAAGGAAGAAGAGACATACGTAGCCGAACATGAGATGCATAAATACTGCGGCACCAACCAGATAATGTTCGCTCCTTCCTTTCGAAAGGTAATGCTAAACTTGGTATTCAAACTCACACCGATTTTGTTATTTCATTCTAGCTACTGTCATACGATTTTTCAGCTGAGTATAAACCTCTAGGGTTGAAGGAGGTAACGGTATGTGGTTGTTGTCGCAGTACTTATGACGGCACCTGTACAGTCACGTTAATAAGTGATGTCTCGGCACCAAGTATGTTTGGATCAACAATTGGTATCAGCAATATCTAAGCTTCATATCGAGTGAAATATACAAACATGTTCCTACACTAACCCACCCTATTCAACATCTGAGACATTAACACAGCACAGAGCAAGCCAAACGTAATGACAGCTGAAACATGACTTATTAGCGCCACCGTACATTCCTCCTTGTTTTGGGGCGATTATGTCAAGGTATATACAGTATGTTGTAACTATTCCTTTTGTACATGTAGCAGAGCTTAGCGAGTTAGTGAGACGGTGTGAATGTGTGAGTTACAGAGGTTAGAGGTTACGATTTCTGCCCAACCTAGAATGTTAGAATGTTAGAATGGTTAGAACTAACCAGTAGACCAGTTCAACCAGGGGCCTCTCAACCAGTGCCGACTTAAGGTATGCTAGTTTGGGTTTTTTAAGACTTTTCAGCCCATTAATGTGGCGATAATATGACTTTTCACCCCATTAGTTTGATGCTAATAGCCACTTCACCCCATTCAGGTATCGATATTTTCTGGTCGAACGATAGCGAGCCTATAACTTAGGGATTGTTTTTTCTATAATTGATTCTATAATTTCCTATATTTTTTGTGTAGCCTGTAGCATTTTGCTATCGAAAAATGTACAAACTTAGCTTGAATGGGGTCTGGATGGACATTTTGTTTATTTGAAGTAAGAATGGGAAGGCGTTTTTGTTAGCCTAAAGGACAAACTAAAATAATTTGCTCGAAAATAGGAAAAACAAGCAAAATCTTCAATAAAAATGAAACTAAAAAAATCCTATGGGTGGAAATGCTAGCCCTTTAATTGCAGACTTATTCTTGCTTGCTTTAGAATTTAAATATATAAAAGACTTAGTTGACAGTAGCAAGAAAAATAAAATCCCAGAAAAATTAGCACTTGCTAAACTGTTAAGTAATAATAGTAGATATATTGATGATATTCTTGTTTGCAATTTGTTAAATTTTAATCAAGTTGCTAAACTTATTTACCCTAATTCTATTCCCCTCACACAATGTAACGTAAATTATAAAGTTGAAAATTTTCTTGATATAAATATAGAGATTGTAATGAACAGTGCATACTTAAAGTATATCACAAAGTTGATGATTTTAATTTTAACGTAATAAACTTTCCTTTCCCTAGTAGTAATATCGATAGTAAAATAACTTATAATTGTTTTTATTCCCAATTAATAAGATTTTGTAAAATCTGCACTAAAGTAGATGACTTTTGGGCTAGAGCTAGGTTACTATACAGACTCTTAGTGGACAGAGGTTTTGAGGCAAGTAAATTGTTCCATAAATTTAATCTTTTTAGGGTCAATTATTGTGACTGTATTCTAAAATTTGACTTCAATAATTTTAATCAAGCATTTTTAACTTGAAGTTTCTTGTATAACCTATGCTTACTTTTTGTCTGTATTTATTGTTTTTTGTCTGTATTTATTGTTTATCTTTTTCTTTTTCTATTATTAATATTAATATTGATGATTTTTTAAATTTATTGTTCTTGTTAAAAGAGTACTCTTTGTTTAAATCTGTTGTTACTTCATATTTTGCAATTATTTGTCTTTATATTATATGTATTCATTGTCGATAGTATCAATTGCTTACTTTTGCGATTTCCTTAGTTTATTTGTGCTATAAATGTAGGTTATTTGTAGGGTAGTTATTGATAGGGGTCACTTGAGGCATGCTATGCTTACAGGTACCTACCCGATAGCACTATCGTTAGTGAGTGCTTTACTGTATTTTATATATTATTTTGTAATAGTATAGATATCTTCTCAATATTTGTATTTTGTACTATTGTTAATGTCTTGTCATGTTGCAAATTTGATTTTAAATAATATTTTGACATTTAACATTTAGTTTCTTTATTCATGCAGAGTTTAGTAAAATTTGCCAGAACGTCCCGGACTACCCAAACTTGACTACTTCCTTTAACGTGACGATAGTGCGTTGTTATATGTGCGATTAGTTTGCTTGGGAAACAGATTAACTTGCTCATGTAGTAATGTACACCCTATGTGGTGGATTGTGTTCTTTTATTTAATAATTTTCATTTTAGTAAGCGTTGTTTCCACATAGCGATTTTGATAATTTAATTTGACTTTATATTGTCCTTGTCCCAATTTTGGTTTGTTTAGTTTGCAAGTTTTACATTTTAATTAATAAATATAATAAAGTTAGGTAAGGTTAGCTCAAGTTAGGTTAGAATGCTCGAAAATGGCAAAAAACAAGCGATATACTCCATAATAATTAAACAAAATATAATAATGTTAGGTTAGGACCGTTAGGTCAAGTTAGGTTAGAATGCTAAAATAATGACAAACCAGCAACATCCTCCATAATAATGAAACAAAATATTAGGGTTGATCAAATTAGAACTTCAATTTAGCACTGATTAGGTTGGCCCTGGTCGATGTGGTACTGGTTGAGAGCTACTATAGGCCTAGCCTGTTCATTCTAGGTTGGGCAGAAATCGTAACCCCTAACTAACCTCTCATAACTCAAAAAGGACTAGAGTAATAGAGCTAATATTTCTACCAAATAGGAAGACTTGACTAGGAATAGGTGTGGAAATTGACAGCTCATTTTCTCTAGCCCTTTTTGAGTTACAGAGGTTAGAGGTTACGATTTCTGACCAACCTAGAATGAACGGAAATGGTCTGCTGGTGGAGTCGCCCGTGATCCGCTAGAACGAGTCATAAGAAAGAGAGAGAGAGAGATAACTAGAATGAGTCATAATAGTGAGAGAGAGAGAGAGAGAGCTAGAACGAGTCATAATATTGAGAGAGAGAGACTCTGTAAGTATACTCTGAAGGGATATGAAAATCGAGGCCCTTTAGTGTGAAAGTTCGGACAACTTGTTCTTTGGAAGCTATTTTGGTACCTCAAATATACAAAAAAAGTGACATTGTATTTTTGATAATGTTATTAAATATGTTGATAGTTTTATATCCAAAGACCCAACTATACTGTATATCCTGTGCCAATATCACCAAATGTTTATTATGGTTATGGACGAGATGGAGTGCAAAGAGATGGTCAGGGTACCAAAATGGTAGAAGTTGGCCGGTCTCTGCACTATAGGGTCTGTCCGTGTAAATAAACGGTAATGGTGCATTTTTCCGAGTTTTGTAATCGATGAAACAGACAAAATAAAGTAGGGTACAAACATAATATTAGTGTTCTGCAAACGGTAAAACAGACGAAATAATAGACCTTACATTAAAACTAAATCTTAAACCTAAATATTCCAACTTCACACTTATATATATATATATATATATATATATATATATATATATATACACACCTTTGATGAACTTTACAATAGAGATACATATATGACTAGTCTGTTTTCTTTAAGCTGGCGGGAAATTGACTAGTTCCCCATCTTAATTTCTCCGTTAATGCAACTTTTTTTATAGCCAAATGTGTTGTTAATCGTGAACTTTGCACTAATATGATACATACACGTAGCAATTTCTTATTTTTTCCATTAATCATTGAAGAATAAGCTGCGAAAGGAGTAAATGTTTCGCTAGGTTATAGAAAATGGAGTAAATGTTTCGCCAAGTTTAGAAAATGGGAATCCATTTTTCTTCAGGTTTTAGAAAATGGAATGTGTATAGTATCCCATCAGCGTATACCCTTCTATATATATACCTCCCCCCCCCCCCTCCCTTCCCGACCCCCCATAGATGAATATACATTAAAACAGTGATGTGGTTTGTACGTCTAATAAGATAAACGATGTGCTTTTTTTTTTGTGGAAGGACTGATCGGTGTAAGTAAATGATTGTTTACATAAAGAAGGGTGTGGTTTTATTTATGTCCCCCCTGCGTCTAGAGTTGTTGTTGTCGTTGCTGTTGTAGTTCCCCAGACTGCCTGGACGAGCAGTCCCAAGTCTGGTAGACCAAAGGCGCGCCAGATGCTTGGGCCCCCGAAGGGGCCGGCGTGAGATGAGAGGTGTCTCTGAGAGGGCAGCAGGGGAGGGGATCATCAGCCCATGTGCTTGCACACCCTGGGCAATGCCCCCACCGTCCGCAGCCCCCCTTGCAGTGTCACCCAATCGGGCGATCTCGCCAGCACCGAGAAGGAAAAGTAGTACAGGAAAAGAGACTGATAGAAATTGCTAAGGTAGGGTAGAGGATGCCAAACCTCACTCTCGATAGGACCAGCCCTCACCCATGCTACTAGAGTTAATTAAGAGGGTATGTAGAGAGTCTTGTACTGACCTTTTCCACTTTTCGTTAATTGAGGTTCTCTGCTATCCCTACTAAAATTAGATCCTAACCACCTCATTTGGATAAGGTCTATGTGCTAAGTATATATATATATATATATATATATATATATATATATATATATATAACTGTACAGTATATATACAAGATACTGTACAGTATATGTTAGCATGCAAGCCAACCTCTGACCTTTCCACCATAAGGGGAAAGACTGGCCCATTATCTGCATTATATATAAAACTTCTTTTGTGAACCTGAGTTAGATCCTGTGTAGCGGGAGGAACTGTTTTTTTAGATGCCTATTTACTAAGAAACATTGAACAATATATTTAACCATAGACTACAGTAGATCTGGACATGACACGAAAATGGAACTTTGCAGTAAGGGACCCAAAATCGGAGATCGAACTCCCAAGTTCGAACCTCGAAACTGCGAAAATATCACATTTTCGCAGTTTAGAGGTTCGAACTGGGGGTTCGATCTCCGATTTGGGGTCCCTTACTGCAAAGTTCCATTTTCGTGTCCAGTCCAGATCTACTGTAGTCTATGATTTAACCTAACCTAAATAAAATCTAACCTAACCTAGTCTAGTATATTAGTGGACACTTTATAAATGTAAAATGTAAAAATATATTGTAACATTACCATTTTTATACAAAAGTACAGGTCTGCCCGCTACACAGGACTATACCTAAACCTGCTCTCCCATTGTGCACGCTGAAGTAAGAGTTAACACTGGAACTCTACGGTATTTCACTCCGAAATCCACGCTAGGCAAAACTAGGGGATATTTTTTGCAGTGTACGAATCATCTATCTACCCATCTTTTGTCGGACTCCTTACTCCCCTTTATGTGGGTGGCCATACACAAAATGCCCCCAAGCAGACTTATCCACTGTGAGAAGGACAACCCGTGTCAGTTTGCAGAAGGACTTGCAGGATTGACCACTAAACTCCGAAGCCTTCTATGAATCATGAATGGGAATATTTTTATTGCGTCAAACATAAAATAAATAGTGTTGTAATTTATGCATTCTGTCATTTACTGTATATGTTTTATTTATTTTGTTCAGTTATTAATGATGTATTAACTTTTGCGAATTGAACACCTTTCACCCCATTTTGTTGACAGATATAAGACCTTTCGTGCCATTTAGGTGTCGATTTTTTCCTGGTGAGCGATAATGAGCCTGAAATTTTAAGAGGAACTGGCCTTCGGCCAGGAATTTTTTCTAACGAAAAATGTACAAATATATCTTGATGGGGGGTCCAGGGTGTGTTTTTCTAAGCTTGATGGAGATCAAGCGAGGAAACTAAAAAAAATACATGAATGAATAGACTAAACAAAACTCAGCCACTATCCCCTTCAATAGCAGTTGTCTTATCATGAGAATTAAGGGGGGTGACCTGTTTTTGTTCTGTCATTTTCTATCTTTTTCTGGCTTGTATCCATTTGGCCCCATTCAGCCTACTGTTTTAAGACTTTTATCCCCAGTCAGGTGTCAATTTTTTTTACTGGTGAGCGGTAGCGAGCCGGCATATTTTTTTTTATTTTTGTTTGACAGCAGGCTAAATTTGTAAATTTTTCGATAGAAAAATATCTCCGGCGATGCCGGATTTCTTTATATAATGCTGGCTCGCTATCGCTCGCCAGTAAGAAATAGACACCTAGATGGGGATAAACGTCTTAAAATAGTTGGCTGAATGGGGCCGAATGGATACAAGCCAGAGAAAGAGAGAAAAGGACAGAAATAATAAAAGCAGGTCACCCCCCTTAACCACCGCATAGGACACTACACTCGTAATTCTCCCTTGCCACATGACTCGTTGCCGCCGTTTGGGGGCTTCCGGGCTTGTAGGTGGAGCGGCCAAGGTTCTTGGCCGCTCTCCCTATCACCTCCAACTAATTTTGTCATGTCCTTTTCTTTCTCCTCCTTTCTAGTTTTCGTTTTCCCTCTTCCGCTTTCAAATGGGGCTACCATCAGAGGCTGGTCTCCCACCCTTGAACTTTTGTGGTCCCGTCTCTCCCTTCCCTTCCGGTTGACTTCCCTGTTTGCTTCCTTCCTTTCTCTTTAACTAGGTTCTAGTTTCCTTAGGGCTTCGCCTTGGTGTCTCTGATCACTGCTGAGTTGGCAGAGTCCACTTGGCGACAGGTGCTGCCGGCCAGGGCTCGCAAGGCTCGTTGCTGGAGGATAGGCACTATAGGGTTGCTTTGGGGTTTCTGACTCCCTTCTCTCTTCCCAGTGAGTGTGTCAGGTGACTACGCCGGCCCCGTTCTCCGTGGGACAAAGCTGCAGGACAAATGCCCGGGTTGTACAAGGTCCCTAGCTCAAAGCCGAGACCTGTCCCATCTCAATTGGCCGCATTCTGGGTTTCGTGGCCCTGCGGAGGTCTTTCTCCCTTTCGTTGCCAGGGGCACCTGGTAACCGCAGTATCTTCTTCCATGCTTTACCCCCTTTTCTCTTGCTATGGTGACGACTTATGCTTTTTTCCCTGTTCTTCCCTGTTTATGGCTTCTGCTTTAGTGGTTCCGGTGAGTGAGCCCCTTGTGGCATGCAGCCTGCCACTTGGGGGTCTGTTGTCTGGCTGTCAGTCCGGTTCACCGCGGGAGCACGGTGAGTCGGGGATGGTTTTGGGTGCTCTCGACCGGCCCGCTGAAATATCCCTCGGTCGTCGCTCGTCCCTCTCGTCCATTACCGTTCCGAATCCTTCTACGACCCTTCCGTCTTCGTCACGTCTTTCTCCACCCTCCACTACCCAGGATTTCATCTCCTCTCCTGTAGTTATTTCTGCGTCTTCCTCTCCTTCCTCTTCTCCCTCTAGTCATGTCACCCTCGACCCTTTTCTGCCCTCCCTCCCTCGTTCTCTTTCCTCCTCTTCTCCAGGTTCGTCCTCTTCTCGTCCTCGCTCCTCGGTCCTCCCTATGTCCTCTCTCTTTGCACCTCCTTCCTTTACTAAGTTTTTCTCCATCCCTGCTTCTGCGCCTCTAGCCGGTGATGACCTCCTCTTCCACCTGCGTCTCCTTCAACAGGTGGGAAAGGACGTCACCTTCCACTCCCGCCATGATGCCTCCCGTCTTGTTACCGTCCAAAACTAACTTCAGGCTACTGCTATGTCCTCTTTCGTCGATTGTTCTGGCACCCCCATCGCGGCTCAAAAAGATCAACGACTCAACTCCTGTACAGGGACTGTCCTCATCCCCGCTTCCATCCGTCTTGGGGGTCGTCCATTCGCGGATTGCGCCGACCTCGTCAAGGACTTCGTTGTCGCTCAAGACCACAAGGTGGTTAGTGTGGTATGCTACACCATTCCTCCTCGCGACCTTCGCCGCCATCCCGCTAACATTGCCAAGATCTCTTTTGGTGGACTTTCCCTTCCTGCCCATGTTATTGTCGGTGGTACTCGCCTCCCCGTGAATGCGTCTCTTCCCCGTCTACTCCAGTGTCGCAGCTGCTGGCGTTTCGGCCACCCGGCGAAGTTCTGCCGTACAGCCGCTGAGAGCCCACTCTGCCCGCGCTGTGCGCAGTCCGGACATGCCGTTGGCGAATGTCAGTCAACGTCCCAGTTCTGCCTTAATTGCCGTGGGTCTCATTCGGCCGACTCTAAGATTTGCCCCGTTCATCTGTTCAAGTCTGAGGTTGCTGTCCTCAAAGCGAGACACGGCCTTACGCTCACCGCATCCCGCCAAGAGGCTCGTCGCTTGGGCTTCACCCCTCAGTCATTTTCCAAGACTCTGTCTCCTCCCTCCTCTTCTTCGCCTCCCTCTACCACGCCCCCCTCCTTTTTCTGGTTCCTCGGTTCCTTCCACCGCCTCCGCTCCCTCCGTCCCCCCGGTCGCACCAGTTTCGTCATCTGCCTCCCTTCCTTCTACCGGTGCTTCTCCCGGATTTTCTCCTTCCTCCTCTTCTGTCTCCTCCGTTCGTCCTTCCGTCTCTTCCTTTTCTGTCCCTTTGTCTAACACTTTCTCTGTTCTCAGTCCTTCTCCTCCTTCTGCCCCTTCATCTTGCTCTCTTCCTTGTTCCTCCTCTTCTAGTCTCCCTCAATGCTCTCACCGTTCCAAGCCTCCCCCCCCCCCGTTCTCCGTCATCTTCCTCTTCTAGTCGCCCCAAATCTCCTACTCGCTCTAAACTTCCCTTCTCCTCTACCAAACGGGCTCCTGTGCTCTGTTCTTCCTCGCCCGCTTCCTCTTTTAAACGTAAGGGTGGTCTCCGTGATGTGCGGAGCTCAAGTCCCTGCGAGAAGAAGAAGAAGTCGCCTTCTTCTCCTTCTGTTTCTCTTTCTCCTCTCTCCATCCAGTCTCCTCCTCCTCCCGTCACTGCGTCCCTAGATTTCTCCTACGAAACCCTACCTAAGATTGATGAATTTTCCGTTCTTCCCACCCACCACCTTCAACTGTTCATGCCGAAGTTCATCCTACCCCCTCTTCTCTCCCCCCTACCCCTCTCCCGCCTTCCCCTGCCCCATCCTCTTCCTCCACTCCCCCTTCTGGCCTTCCTCCGGGCCCTCCTCCTCTTCCTCCTCCTGACCCTCCCCCTCTTCCTTCTCCTTCCCTTACCCCCTCCTTCTCTTCCCACCCGCCGTCCGTCCTTCCTACCTCTTCCGGCCCTCCTCCTTCCTCTCCTCTTTCTCTGTTAGACCTCCCTATGCCCCCCCCCCGGTTTCCAGTCTTCCCCTTCAACGTCTTCTCCAATTCCTGCTATTATTTCCCATCGTTAGCCTCTCTTGGCTATATTTTCCACCCACGGTGTTAACTGTATATTGTAAATATGTTGTATATAGTGTACGTCTTTTCTTCCCTCTTGTACGCGTCTTCTTTTTAATCTTTTTTGTCTTTTTAATGTCCATTTTACAATGAAACATTCGTAGTTTTGCAGCACATCGTGTTGATCTTCGTTACCTTATCTCTAGGTTTAGCCCACTTGTTATTAGTTTACAAGAATCGCGTTCATCTAATGCCCCCTCCCCAATACCTTTTTACTCCTATATAAGTTCTCCCCAATCCCAGTATGCTACTTGCCTCCTCGTACATCATGATGTCCCAGTGTCTCCGTTAACTATCCGTACCTCTCTTAAATGCACGCTTGCCAGAGTGTTCCTTTCACGCTGGCTTACAGTAGTTTCCATATACCTTTCCCCCTCGATCCCGATCGATGTTCCAGAATTAAACAGGATCCTTTCTCTATTACCTCCACCTTTCCTCCTTTTAGGGGATTTTAATTGCAGGCATTCCCTGTGGGGTGACTCTACTGTTAATACACGAGGTCGTTCCCTTGAGGCTCTGATTCGTACACACGATTTATTTATTTTAAACACTGGTTCCTCTACGCATTTTGATAGCGGAACCCGTACCTTCTCATGTATTGACTTGTCTCTGTGTTCCCCTACACTATCCTTGGATTTTACTTGGAAGGTCTTTAATGATTACTGTGCGACTGACCACTTCCCGATTGTCCTCTCCCCTACGTCTTACTCCCCAGTGCCGCGCCCTCCCCGTTGGTGTTTCGATCGTGCCGACTGGACATCTTTCGCTGATCTCGCCGTTCCGCCTAATCCGACCCCTGCTTTCCCGGACCCTGATGCCATGCTTACCAGTTTCCTGATGTTTGTGCTCCATGCTGCCTATACTTGTATTCCACGCACCACTCGGAGTATGTCTTCTAAGTGTGTACCGTGGTGGACTGCTCAGTGCACTTCGGCTTTACGCAATGAAAGAGCCAAGTGGAAGAGTTTCCGTCGGAAAAAAGGCTCTCCATATGAGCGGGATGTGTATACTCTTTTCAAACAGGCTAATGCCGTCTTCCGTCGTACAATCCGCTCTGCAAAAAAATCTAGCTGGATGTCGTATGCCTCTACTATCAACGCAGATACACCTGTTCCGCAAGTCTGGGCTCGCGTCAGGAAGATTGCAGGGAAACATGCGCCTACGCCGGCCCCAGTCCTCCATACCAACACTGGCATTGTGGGCGATCCGTCTCTGGTGGCCAATATGTTGGGACAACATTTCAGTGATGTTAGCACTGGCTCCCATCTCCCGCCCTCCTTCCAGATGCATGAACGCCGTTCTGAACTTAAGCGACTTGACTTCGCCTTATCATCTGATCAGTTTTTCAATGCCCCCTTCTCCCGGGCTGAGCTTGAGTCTAGCCTGGGAGCCTGTAAGGATACATGTGAAGGCCCTGACGGTGTCCATTACTTGATGCTGAAGCACTTATCTCCACCTGCGCTTGGCTTTCTCTTGTCCATCTACAACCGTCTGTGGTCCACAGGCATTTTTCCGGCTGAGTGGAGACATGCCATCCTTCTCCCATTCCTTAAGCCGGGTAAGTCGGGCCATGCACCAGCAGATTACCGTCCCATTGCCCTGGTCAGTTGTGTAGGCAAATTATTAGAACGCATGGTTCACTCCCGCTTAATGTGGCTCCTGGAATCAAGAGGCATCCTGTCCCCTTTTCAATATGGCTTTCGCAAGGGCCGTAGTACTTTGGACCCATTATTGAGATTGGCGACTTCTAACCGCGACGCCTTTTCGGACACTAAGTCGGTTTTAGCTGTATTCTTCGATCTTGAAAAAGCGTATGATACTGCCTGAAAATACAACATCCTTTGTACCCTTTTACGTTCTGGTGTGTCTGGCAACATGGCGGTATTCTTGAAGAACTTTCTCTGTGATCGTACTTTCCGAGTCAAGCTTCAGAATACTTTCTCACGAACATACCCCCAACACGACGGTGTCCCACAGGGTTGTGTTCTTAGTACCATCCTATTTATCCTCGCTATTAACCCGGGAACTGCCGGAAGACTCTTTAGAGTTCGGCCGGCGGACTGCGGGAAGACTCTCTGGAGTAAGTAAAACTAAAAATCAACTTTTTACATCGAAAAAATTTTTTTTTTTTATTTTTTTTTTTTTATTTTTTTTTTTTTTTTTTGGCCCCTGGGCCATGCAAAATCTCAGTCCTCTACCTCCCCTCCTTCCCCACTTTCCTCCTATTCCTCAGTTATCACCTATTTTCCCTATTATTCCCTTATTCTGAGGTATATTTTCGTGCTAACATTAGCGAGTTGCAAGCAGGGTGTTGTCATCACTGATGGCCATCGAGTGCAAGAGAGAGAGAGAGAGTATCGATCGACTGTGTCTCAGTGGCCTTGGGGGAAATTGGCGGGAAAGGAGTTTGCCTCACCCATAGATTATACAACTCGCGGGCTATATCTCCGATTTTGACCATCCAAACGCTGTTTTCACTCGTTTTATTGTTGTTTCAGGTTAATACCTTTATAATCAACCCATAATAGGCGCATATGGATAATTATTAATGCTATTAATGGTACAATGAATATTTTAGTGACGAAAAACCTCAAATACGTCAGCACAGGGGGAGGTTTTCATTTACCCCCGTGCGCACTTCAGAGGTTAATGGTGTTATTTCTTCTCTCCCTCTTGGTGTCTGTGCTTCTTTAGATGTGGACGACTTCGCTATTTACGCTGTGGGTTTGGGTATCGCTGCCCTACAAAATCTCATGCAGAAGGCCATTGATGCAGCTGCGCAGTGGGCTACGGCCCATGGTTTTCGGTTTTCGCCCTCGAAATCTTGTGCCGTCATCTTCACAAAACACCATACAGTCCCGCATCCTGTTCTTACGTTGTATAACCGCCCTCTGCCTTACAGGTCCTCAGCTCCATTCTTAGGTCTCATTTTCGATACTCGGTTGACATGGTACCCGCACATTACTTCGTTACTGACCTCCACCACCCGACGGCTTCAACTCTTACAAACCCTTAGCCACTTGTCTTGGGGTGCAGACCGGACGACTCTTCTGCGCCTCCATACAACGCTTATTCTCTCCAAGATCGATTATGGCTGCCAGGTATATGCCTCCGCTGCACGTACAAACCTTAAGCGCCTAGACTCCCTTCACCATCACGGTCTGTGCTTGTCGCTAGGGTCTTTTCGCTCTACTCCGGTTATTAGCCTTTATGCTGAATCAGGTGTCCCACCGCTATCATCCAGGCAGGATAAACTGACCCTTCAAAGTCATGTTCGCCTTCTGCAACACAGTTCGGCTGGTTTTCCTCCCACGGCTTCCGGCTTAGCCCCATCAGTGTCTGCTACTTCGTTCCCCGGTCGGGTCTCTGCTTTACTAGTCTCCTTCTCTTTTCCCATTCCATCGGTGCTACCCCTCCGACAGTCAGAGTTCCCCCCATGGCAACTCCCTCGGCCTACCGTTTGTACAGCTGCCCTCCCCCCCCCCCCTCTAAGGCCTCTTCAACCCCACAGTTGCTTTCTGCTCAGTTTGCGGAACATATGCTACACCACTCTTCAGCCGTTCCAGTGTACACTGATGGTTCCAGACCAAGACCTCCACCGGTACAGGGTTTGCGGTTGTGTTCCCGGACCGGACCTTCCAACGTCACATCCAATCATGTGCTAGTGTCTTTACGGCCGAGTTATTTGCTAATTTATTTGCCCTACGTACTATTTTTTGTTCACACCTGCATACCTTTGTAATTTTTAGTGACTCCCTTAGTGCTCTTCAGAGTATTCAGTCTCTTCCCGCTGTTAACCCCTTAGTGCTGGAGATTCAAGAATGGTTGTTCCGCATCGCTACTAAATTGAAGTCCCTGTCTTTCTGTTGGGTCCTGAGTCATGTTGGAGTGCCTGGCAATGAGCGGGTTGATTTTTTCGCCCGCTCTGCTATTACCTCTCACCGACTCGTGCCACGACGTATTCCTGCATCTGATTACTTCCCGCGTGTTACTCAATTACTACGTCAGCGCTGGCAGGACGAATGGACCTCCATGAGGGTGTCTGATATCAAACTGCATTCTGTCAAACCTTCCGTCCTACCTTGGAAGTCTTCCTCTCATCGCAATCGTCGATGGGAGACCGCTCTCGCCCGTCTTCGGCTCGGCCACACCAGGCTCACGCATGGTCATTTGATGTCCTGTGATGTCCCCACGCTCTGTCCTTGCTGCCATATTCCAGTGTCTGTTCAGCATCTCCTTGTCGACTGTCCGCGTTTCTCCAATGCCCGACGGCGGGCATTCCCCTTCATATCCTCCCTTAATCGCCCCCTTGTCTTAGCCGATATGCTTGGAGAGTCCCCCACTTTCTCCCTCCCACATCTTATGCGGTTTCTTCTCCATACCGGTCTCCTTCAGCTTCTTTAATTAGTGTTTCCTAGTCTTCTTCTCCTCTACTCCGTATTGCACCCAGCCCTTCAACCCCTCCGATGTTTTTTTTTGTCCACAAAGTTTCTTTTGGTGCCACATAGTCTTTTTAGGCTTGGTGCGAATCCCTATTTTAATAATAATACACTCTTAATTCAACCGTGGCATTATATTTCCAAGTTTAAGACCAGGAAGAGGAACGGAACTTATTTGGGCATCTGTGCCTAAATAAAACAATAGCCTTTTCGGTGGAAGCTATTGTTTTAGATTTTGAGTACAGGTTAATAAATTATAATGTACAGTTGTCCACTCTCCTGATTATGCCCCTTTCCCACTGGTGAGACAAGTCACAATTTTCGTCGCCGAAACCAATAAATTGGCACATTCGTGACATGTCTCAACACCTCTCATGAAAAATCGTTTGACTCTCAAGGCCTCTCAGGCCTCGCAAGGGCTCTCACGGGTCGTCGCATAATGTTCACACAGTTCATAATTTTGGACGAGGACTCACGATGATTGGTTACCCTCGCAAGCATCGTCGAGCATCGCCGAAGGTTTTCTGCGATCATCTGGGACATCGGCGAGACATCGCAGAGTTTGTCGCACGAAGAAAATCGTTGAAATGTTCCAAAACGTAACACGACTGATCGCCGATGCTCTCGGATGTTCCGAGAACATCGACGATCATCGGCGATTTCCTCGTCGATTAGTCGTCTACGTGCGCACGAATACTCGCCGAGAGTATACCCGCCAGGGGTATGCTCCGCACACACGAGGCATGCGAAGGGCCTTGCGACGTCACGGAATGCTCAAGACACACCTGCCGAGGCCATAGAGCAACTTCGGAGAGGTGGGTAAAAAAAAATGATTAGGCCTATAGTAAGATATCTTTCACCTACGGTGAAATTTCACATATTGTTATATTTGTTGTTGGTCTTGATGAAATCTTATAGAATAACCTTTCCTCTTTCCGTTCATGAAAATAAAACAATATAAAAAACAATTATTATGGGTGAAAACCGACTGAGAGTTAGGGCAAATACGGGCGGACTGATGATATGCCTTCACCTACGGTGAAATTCCACATATAGTTATTGTTGTTTGTGTTGTTGATGAAATCTTATAGAATAACCTTTCCTCTTGCCGTTCATGAAAACAAAAAAATATAAAAAGCAGTTATTATTGGTGAAAACAGACAGAGTTAATATTTTGCTGCGGAATGGATTCTATAAGAGCGAGAAACTATCGTTATAGATTTATTTCTATAAAATCCAATAATGATGATAGAATAATCTAAACACCGCCATCATGTTCAGCGGACATATATATATATTTTCGTTTTGAGAGTAAGCTAAATTTGTAAATTTTTCGATAGAAAAATGTCTCCGGCGAAGCCGGATTTCTCCATACAATGCTGGCTCCCTATCGCTCGCCAGGAAGAAATCGACACCTGGATGGGGATAAACGTCTTAAAACAGTAGGCTGAACGGGGCCGAACGGATACAAGGCAAAGAGAGAGGGAGAGAAATAGAAAACAAATAAAAAAACGAGGAGAGAGGGAGAGAAAGAGAAAACAACAAACAGCGAGGTGGGCTCAATGTTTGGGTTACGGCTTAACAATTGAGCCCACCTCGCTTTTTTTAGTTTACTCTTTCTCTCTCTCTCTCTCCTCGTTTTTTTTTTCTATTTCTCTCCCTCTCGCTTTGCCTTGTATCCGTTCGGCCCCGTTCAGCCTACTGTTTTAAGACGTTTACCCCCATCTAGGTTTCAATATTTTCCTGGTGAGCGGTAGCGAGCCAACATATATATTTTTTTGTTTTGAGAGCAAGCTAAATTTGTACATTATTTGATCGAAAAATTTCTCCAGCGAAGCATTACCAACCTCCGATAAGGGGAGATGGGTCGTTTTTCTGGTCCCCTTTCTTCCTCATGGTTAACTCCATTAGTTTTCATATTTTAGATGTTCGGCCCATTAGTTTGGCGTGATATGCTAATTCCACTCTGCAATTAGCAGATTCACGTTACATTCGCTCAGCTGCGCACACCTCGCCGATCTCGCCCGACGTATGTGCGATGCCAACGCCGATGGTCGGATCGACGATGAATCGAATCGTTCATTCATCGCAAGAATTTGTGCCTTAAAAAAAATACTCTTATCACCTCGCCGAAGTAAACGCCGAACCAGAACCATCGCTTGGATCGCCGAAGACGTCGCAGAACATACGACGAGTATTCTTTCATCCTCGCATGATCTCGCAAGAGATTTTTGAAAATGTGACAAGCCTCGCAGAGGGTCATCGGCGAAACATCGCTCACTTCCCCGATAACGTCGACGATGTCGGCGATTGCGTCGCTGACATTGGCGACATCTTCGCCCAGTATAATTTGTCATCTGTTTGTAACGGTGGATGGAAATCGTGAAGGTCGCACGTATTCTTGCGAATTTGACAAAACTAAGGCATCGGCGACGAAAATCGTGACTTGTATCACCAGTGGGAAAGGGGCATTAGTCAACTGATAATTAAATGAAACCACACTTGCGTTTCTTTTTCCTGGCGTTTGTCACAAATCGTTAGGTCAAGTTGCCTGGGCTTGACATCTACCACTAACATTTTGACAGTGCGGGTTCGATTCGCCGACCCTTTCATCAGCACCCGACGCTCTACTGAGTTAGCCATGGATCGAAATTAATTCATATTAATTTTCCTTTCATACATAAGCTCACGACGAGGAACAGAACTTATGTGGGTAACTGTACATGTGTGAATGACAGACTAAACCCTGTTATAAATGGTCGGCCAGCAATCGTGAACCCTAGCCTCTGTAACTAAAAACAAAAACACGTAGGAGCAAATGAACTGTAAATATCCGCACCTATTCCCTGGCTGACCCTTCCCAAATGGTAGGCGTATTTGCTCAATTATTCAAGTCGTCTGTGGGTTATAGAGGTTGATTTTCAAGAGTTTTGGCCTACATATTTGGAACGGTACAGGACAACAGGCTGTAAATTGACCACTTGCGAGTTTCAGGTTATAAGGAAGTTGGAGCCATAAACATCGATATTAAACAGAAATACAATAATAATGTAGGTTTCTGATGGATAAAAAGTATGTTGAATTTGGTTTTATGTATTTATATAAGCACTACAACCGCAATTTAGGTGATAATGTGGTAATTATCGATGTCTACACCCCCAACTTCCTTATAGCCTGAAACTCGCAAGTGGTCAATTCGGCTAATGTTACAATCACGAAACAAACTCGCATGCAGAACCGGGCACGAAAGCTGTATGCACGCCATCTTGCACGGGTCAGTATAGTCGTGCACACGTTGCTTACTTAAGGGCAAATTTACACTTTTTTTTTTTTCTGGACCCCTTTCTCCCTAATGTTGAGCCCCATTGTTTATTTTGTTTAAATATTTTAAGACGTTCGTCTCATTAGTTTGGGGATTTTAAGAACTTTCGCCCCATTGCTGTTAATTTTATGACCTTTCGTGCCATTTAGTTGTCGATTTGTTTCCTAGTGAGCGATAACGAGCCTGTAAATTGAGAGGAACCGGCCTTCGGCTGGGAAATTTTTCTACCAAAAAATGTACAAATTTATCGTGAAAGGAGGTCTAAGGGGTGTAATTTTAAGCTTGATGGAGGTCTAGGGAACAAACTAAAACCCGCCCCTTAACCCATTCACCACCACGACGCCTTTTTACCTTTGATTCTGGCTAAACTTTGATGATATAATGCAGTTTAAGAAGGACCTATGTTACTAAGAAGGTTTATTGAGATCGTATTTACCCCTGTGAGTCGTATAGGTAGATTATACACTACAGCTGATCGTGTAATGGTAACCAGAATGTGACGCCAATTACGTATTGGTGGTGAAAGGGTTTAATCCGGGCCATTAACCCCTTCTGTGCCGGTGCCGTCTTTCGTATTATAGTATAGCTATATATATTTAGGGGATTTTGTGCAGTTTAACCAATATATGTGATAGTAAAAAAGGGTTACGTGAGATAGTTTGAAGACTGTTATTTGCGGGAGGCCCTTTTGAAACTGAATATAATCGTCTATAAGCAGTCTGAATACAGTTAACCCCATCACGCCTATGACGCAATGTTAAGCCTATTAGGGATACTTTAAAGCAGTGCTTCTTAACCTGGGGTGCCCCAGGTAGCACCCCCAGGGGGTGCTGAAATCAGTTTTAGGGGGTGCTGGAAATGCTGTACAAATAAACAAAGAAAATTGCAAACAATAATATAATTACATTTTGTGTATAGCCTACTTGTAAGAAAAGAGAAACACAAGCAACATATTACCACCATGATTGAAAACGAAACATTTGTGAACATCCCTGACGTTGGTATTAAGTCTGTGACATCATGCTTTGTGGACCCGTTCTATACCTGTACTGTACCAGGACTGTTTATATTTAGCTGTGCGAGGCTGTACCACTGCAGGCTCTAGTACTGGTAGAGCAGCTCAACCGTCTGCTACCTGTATTTATTATAAGGCTTCGAAGGTGAGAGATTAGGTTCTTCTATAATTCTATATACAGCTGGGGGTATATACTGTGCCTTGTGCTGGCTGTGATCTGTCCTACGTTGGGGAAACGGGGAGAGATCTTGATAAGACTAAAAAAACATAAAAGAGCTTTCAGGGGGGGGGGGGGGGGGGGAAGAGATATGAACAATCCAATTATTGTACATACGAGAGAAAAAGATCTTTAAAATAATTTGGGAAATAGTGGCTAAATTATAAATACCTCCCACTAACGAAGTTGAGGAGGTAATATTTTTGCCTCCGTTTGTTTGTTTGGGTCTGTCTGCACGGATGGTGCCCCAGCCATGATAGGGTGCAGGTCTGGCTTCACTGCTTTAGTAAAATAAAAAGTACCAGATATCATCATTAACCACTGTGTTCTCCATCGCCATGCTTTGGCAGCAAAGACACTGTGCCACCTCAACTCAAAGAAGTTATGCCTGTCTGTGTTAAAGTCGCGAATTTCATCCGGGGTCGCCCCTTAAACCACAGAGTGTTCAAATTGCTTTGTGAGGAGGTGGGGACGGAGCATCAAGTCCTTCTCTTCCACTCAGAAGTGAGGTGGCTCTCATGTGGCAGAGTTCTGACCGTATTGCCGAGCTCCATGTTGAAATTGCAATGTTCCTCAGAGTAGATCACAATAACTATGTTGAACATTTTGAAGACGAAATGTTCCTCCTTTCTCTTTCCTATCTGGCAGACATCTTCAATCACTTGAATGACTTCAATTTGTCTATGCAAGGTTCAAATGCTAATAGGCTTGTTTGTGCAGAGAGGGTAGAAGCCTTCAAGAAGAAGATCTCCCTCTGGAAGCGTAGAGTCCAAGGAGGGAATTTGGGAAACTTTCCAATCTTGGATGAGAAGCTGGGGGATAATAAGGTTAGTCCCATGCTTGAGAAAATATCACTACTTAGGCCTACCTCTCGCACCTTGAGACCACCATGGCACATTACTTTCCCAAGGATCATACATATTCAGAATGGATTCAGTAGCCCTTCTTGGCAGACATGAGTGATAATAACAATTTGAAAGAGGAGCTCATCGACCTGCAGGTTAACCAGGGATGTCCGACATTATTCCGTGCCCTTCCGCTGTCTGACTTCTGGTGTCAGCAGTTGGTAGCATACCCTGGAATAGCAAGAGCAGCACTGGAGATGATTATTCCCTTTCCAACGTCCTATTTGTGTGAGAAGGCCTTCTCCACTATGCTGCAGATCAAAACAAAAGCCCGGAACTGCCTTCAAGATGGACTGGTCCATTACATGAGGGTGGCTCTCGCTCACACTAAGCCTCAATTTGGGAAATTAGTCGCACAAAAGCAACAACAAAAATCACATTGATGAGAGCACTCTGAATGTCCCATTTTGTATATCTGAAGAAGTTTATCCATACTCTTAAATGTTTGCCTTTTCTCTTTTTCATATCGGTTTTGCTTAGTATTTACATCTTTAATGTATCATTATTCGAGAATGAGCAAAGTAAATTGTTAAGCAATACTTCATTTACGTTTAC
Organism: Lithodes maja; assembly: GCA_037953745.1. Taxonomy (NCBI): domain Eukaryota; kingdom Metazoa; phylum Arthropoda; class Malacostraca; order Decapoda; family Lithodidae; genus Lithodes; species Lithodes maja. The sequence goes on from JBAKBP010026026.1 coordinate 20,089, forward strand.
TTTATCCTTATATTAGTATAGCAAATGTGACTCCAGTAACCAGATGTAAGGGGGTGCTGGACTGTGAAACCTTACTACAGGGGGTGCTGATGTCGGAAAAGCTTAAGAAGCACTGCTTTAAAGCCTTTGTTACCATCATGGGTATTTAGAAACCTTTAGTTTAGTTACATCAACCTCTGCAGTTGTCTTTGAGTTAGCTGTGGGCAGAAAACTAATTTTGGAGAGGTAATTATAAGAGTGAGAGAACTCTATTTCTTATTGCTAATCTGGCAACCTCTGCGTCATAAAAGCGTGAAAGACTAGGGACGTCGTCGGTACAGAAGGGGTTAGGAACTCTGGAACTGCCAAATGAACCTCCGAAATGTAAATATTAGGTAAACAATTAATGAGAAGATTCCATTCCGTTCGGGACAGCTTCGAAAACTTACGACCCTAACTGATATCGTTGTCTAATGTCTAATGCTGCAACATCAACCAGATAACGTCAACTCCTTCATCACGCAGGGTGTATTTAAACAATTGTTACAGACTATGACGAACACATTGTAAAATGGAAAATAAACATATATTTATATAACATTTTTCCCATAAATGTGTTATTTTAGAGATAAATGACTTTTCAGAAATGTAGCAAAACAGGGTTACAAGTAAAGCACTAAATTATTAATGCATGATAAACCTATTTATTATCGACTTAGCTAAAGGGAAAGCATGAGTTTACCTATTCACACATTAGTAATTACGAAATAGAAGTATCTTAGAATGTGGTGATGATATTATATGGTTAGCAGAAAAATACTACTTATTAGCAACATATTAGCATATACAAAATATGTAACATTTGTAACTCTGGTCATATGACATAATGCTGATGCCTAAGTCTGGGTCGGGTATCCGAACGAAGCAGAAGGTAATGCAATCGTTTATGAAGCGTAGTTCTATTGGGGGCTGATCGCTCTCGCGCAATTGTTACGTATTTAATGAAGATAGTATACTGCATGTACAGTTGTGTTCAGGAAGGAAGAGTCATCGAACAACACGAAAAGTTATAGGAGCCAAATGTTACATACCGTACAATTGTGACCACGCATACCTGACCAAACACTCATGTTATAAAAGAGTGAGCTTAAAGAAAATTAATGACATACACAGACATACATACACACACATAAACCTCTCATTTCCATGTTTATGTAAGGTAAATAAAATAAGCGTGACAAAGGGAGACGTGTGTGTGTGTGTGTGTGTGTGAAGTGAAGTTTCCTTAATCATTGCTCATTGTCTCAATTATAACGTCATCGACTATTACTGACAATATTGGTGTGTAACAGTTGTGCTGTACAAATAATTGGTTGGATATTTGGAAAACGGGCATGATATCATGTCCACGCCGATAATTTCGATATTTGAGCAGATTCGAGTGGAATCCGAAGCTTCATAAAACGCCTCGAATAATGTTTCAAAACTATTACATCACTTGGTGGGAATTATACAGTATTTGTTTCAATTAATCTTCTTATTACACTGCAATGACCATGTACAGTCACGAGCATAAATACTGCGACACCAACCAAATAATTTTCGCCACTTTGTCTCCAAAGGTATTGCAAAACTTTGTATTAAAACTCACAATTATTTCTGTATTTCATTCTATCTACCGTCAAACGATTTTATTCAGCTTAGTATAAACCCCTAGTAATGGAGTTGACGTTATCTGGTTGATGTCGCAGAATTTATGCTCGTGACTGTACAGCAGTGGTAATTATTTCTGATCGATTTAGAAGTGTCAAACTGATTAAAAGAATCTCTGATATTCAAATACCCAATATAAATTAGTTAGGAAATTCAAATCAACCCGAGACCGCTTCGAATATGTTTGTATTGAATAAATGTTCACAACTGTACAATACATTAAATGTTCACAACTGTACAATACATTAAATGTTCACAACTGTACAATACATTAAATAACATTGGGCAATAACTTCATAATGCCCACATTTTGTGGTTCTATTTATCATTCAACATTTGTAATAATAACTAACATATGACAGTAATATCTGCAGACCACTTGAAGATCGTAATTTGTTTCATCCAAGATACCTAAGGTGATTCCTATGTTGAAAGAAAGATACATAAATGTTTGATATTAACAGAAAATAATTTTAGTTGTAAATGGTTTATAAAGGGAACATAAATTACATTATGTCAACCCGAAAACTAATTATGTTTATAATTCAACATTCCTGGGTATAAACTAGGAGATTAGGGGGAGGAAGGGGGAGACCAATGCCAGTGTTCGGCTTATAGCACATGCTTGGACGACACTGATTATTTTACTGTATATCCTGTAAATCATTAATGCCTAATTATTTTATATTTCATTATAGAATAAAGTGAACTTGTTTTTTATTCTGTACTTAGCACTTGAAGTCTGTAAGTGTTGTTTCAATACATATACTAAGCTGAATAAAATCGTCTGACGGTAGCTAGGATGAAATACAAGAAATCATTGTGAGTTTGAATGAAAACCTTAGCAATACCTTTGGAGATGAAGGGGCGAACATTATCTAATTGTTGGTGTCACAGTATTTATGCTAGTGACTGTACTCTCTAGGACAAAATAATCATGACCTTAAGGGGGTAGTGCTTGGTTTTTGGTCTATATATTTATCTATTCATAATATTTATCTATTAATACATATTTATCTATTCATATATATTTTAGTTTCCTCGCTAGACCTCCATCAAGCTTAGATGCCCCCCCCCCCCCTCCCCCAGACCCCCTTTCAAGATAAATGTGTACATTTTTCGTTAGAAAAATTTCCTGGCCGAAGGCCGGTTCCTTCAAAATGTTGAGGCTCGCTATCACTCGCCAGGAAAAAATAGACACCTAAAGGGCACGCAAGGTCTTAATATTCATAACAAAATGAGGCGAAAGATCTCAAAATCGCCAAACTAACGGAACGAACCTAATATGCTAAACATGAGGGAGAATAGGGTCAGAAAAAGCGAGTACCACCCCCTTACGTTTTCGAAGCTGTCCCGAACCGGATCGAATCATCTCATTAATTCTTTACCTAATATTTACGTTTCGGAGCTTCGTTTGGTGGTTCATATTGGGTCAGGATTGGAGAGAGAGAGAGAGAGAGAGAGAGTCCCAGTAGTTGACGTATGCGATTCTCTATAACTGCACCTCCTTCCATTCTTTGCGGAGAGAGAGAGAGAGAGAGTGAGTAGATTAGAAACAACACACACCGTTTTCTTTAATTGGCCATTCTCCCATTCTCTCGAAAGGTAAACAAACTAGAGACTGCGTCCCTCAACAGATGGCGCCACCTCTCTCCTTGTTTATCCATCACCTAGGCAGGTTTACCAAATCAAGTCCGCTAGATAGTAAATAAATGTCGACAATCGCTAGAATAAAGGCCCAATCTCTACAATATCACTCCAAAATGGTTTAAGGGGGTACTGCTTGGTTTTTGGTCTATACTGTATACTGTATGTATATAATTTATATATTTGTTTAGTTTCCTCGCTAGACCTCCATCAGGCTTAACAAATGTACCGACCGAAGGCCGGTTCCTCTTAAAATTAAAGGCCCGCTATCGCTCGCCAGGAAAGAATCGACACCTAAATGGCACGAAAGGTCTTGAAATTGTCAACGAAATGGCACCAAACTAATGGAAGGAACCATAAAATCTCAGAACTAATATGCTAAACACGAGGGAGAAGGGGGTCCATAAAGAAGCGAGTAGTACCCCCTTAACTCTACAGAATATAGCTAGAATTATGTAGCTAGATGTAAAAAATTGCCTCTAGATCAAAGTAAATACCGTTTAGATCTAGCGGGAAAGTAGCTAAATTGACAACACTGCTTATAGACATCTTAATCGCCTCGTGTCTCTCGCGTGTGAAGGGTGTGGTGGTGGTGGTCTGTGCTGTGTCCATTAATTAAGCTATTCGACCGTTTAATCTGGCTATCACTAGACGATTGTATGGAGCTTGGGAAGGATCTGTGGGCATTATAAGGGTAAAGACTATCTCCATTAACCTTTGTCTCATAACAGCAAGAAAACAGAAAAGAATTACTTGAGAATATATCACAAATACACGTGAGCCACTAAATGTTTCTAGTCTCTCAGTGGGGATCGAACCATCGACCATCAGAACGATAGCCGACGCTTAATCAATTACACCACGACAGAGACTGCCGTGGTGTAATTGATTAAGCGTCGGCTATCGTTCTGATGGTCGATGGTTCGATCCCCACTGAGAGACTAGAAACAGAAAAGAATTACGTTATCGGATCTTGAAAGAGTTAATTTATCGGACTTAATTAATAGGCCTATCATTACGTGTGTTTTTTGAGATATTTAGTAAATAATTGACACTTGATTATATACCACTTGTGTTAATGAAAGTGAAAACCGTATATATTTCCACTGAACTAACTGACCCTGACGATTGTTGGAGTGATTGGGATATTCTTTACCTCAATTTAATGACTATACAGGAGGCGCTACAATATAGGTAGCAAAATTATAATGGTAGTTTTGGGTTCCTATCATCATATGCTTCATTTCTATATACTTTTTATCCCCGGGGAAAAAAAAACAAAAATCTTGGGATTTTTAATTTATTTTCTTGGGATTTTTAGTTTTGGTCATTAAAATAACCAAAAAACCTAACCTAACCTAACCTAATAGCCCCCAAATACATTTAGGTTAGGTTAGGTTTTTTGGTTAGGTTAATAAAAAAAAAAAAAAAATACAAGAAAACAATAAAAAACCCAAGATATTCCCCCCCCCCCCCCCCCCCCCCCCCCTCCCGGGGATAAAAATTATATAGAAATGAAGCATATGATGATAGGAACCCAAAACTACCATTCGAACTTTGCTACCTATATTGTAGCGCCTCCTGTATATTGACCTAAATGGCTACCGTACGAACACTATTATTAAAGTATATAATTATGACGTTCAAAGTGAGGTAAGTTACGGAAGTGTGCGCAAACTACCGATCCTCCTGGCGTAACTGAAGAGTGAACAAGGCTACGGAGACCAGCTGATTGGACGGTAGGTTGCGTATTACTATTATATATTATATATATACAGTATATCTATATGTCTATCTCTCTATCTCTCTCTTTATATATATATATATATTGTGACGCACCCAGTGCGTAGCAACGCAACCTGATTGTACTCCTTGGTACTCCACTGTACCGTCACGGTCCGTGTACCGTGCTGGCTGCTTATAATGAGTGTGACAACGTATAACTATGTTCTTTGTATCTCTGCAAAGGTCTCGTCATTTGCTAACCAGTGGTGGGTTTTGTTTTAAGCCATGTCGAGACCTTCCATTTAATATGTAGTATCAATAGAGAAGTTGATAGGTGAGATGATAGGAATTCAGAGAGAGAGAGTGAGTTGGACTTCAGAGCGAGAGGGTAGCGGTGCGCCACGCTGCCGGGGGGGTGGTTGCCAGACGTATGGACCGGTTGGCAGCCCTGCGCTTATAGCTAGGTGCGACAGGGTTGGTAGTACATTGCCGCCTGCATATGCTGCCTGGCTGCCCATGTTGTCGTACTGCACATTGCATGGAGGCTCGCTGTGTGTTCCATGATCAGGTTGCCTAGAACCTTTGAGATTCTAACATCCCTTGCTCTCTCTCCCAATTTCTCACGGTTGCACTCTTTCTCTCTGACGACATTACTCTCATTTCATTCTTCTCTCTATTTAAATGCATACCCTTCCCTTGAGGTCCTAAAGGAGTTTCAGCACTCACCTCTCGTATTACTCTTAGGACAAGCATATATTTACATGTATTAGATTTAAGGGGTTAATGTGAACAGCGATCTTCTTGATGAGGATAGTTGGTGAACGTTCTACATGTTCACGAGTTATATGCCCAGCTCATCATCATATTTGTGACTAGACTAGTGCCATGTGTAAGAGCCCGACCATGCCCAGGAGTTGTCTGTAGAGGGGCGAGGACTTAGCCTTGATTTGCCTACCGAGCCAGGAGCGAGTGCAGTACCAGAGACTACAGCTCGCTCGTAGTGCCGGTATAGTAGAGTAACGTAATTTATCTGTCCTTGTGTTCTCTACAGTCTTTTCCTGGGTTCTCGCTTTCGGTGCTGGGACTCGTTGTTCCTGTGACTTGGCCTGCTAGCTAGAACACATGGGGGTGATGAGTGGGTGATATCTTTATTTTACTATGCATTGCAGCTCTCTTTAAGTTTATGTATATAACACTTTACAATACACATTACTCACACACAAGACAACACTATTAATACTTTCATGTATCAATTAACTGCACTGTCGTTTTGCTGCTGTGTCCGGAGTTCCGTTGCGTAGGGCGCATACGGACTCAGAGGGGAGACAGAGTGAGAGAAGCGAAGTAGCCTATGCGGTAGTAGGCTACCGGCGCAGTACTGTTGCCTGCAACCTTTTAGTTATTCCAAGTATAGATTCATTATTACAATAAGTGACTACTGTTTATGTTCCTTCCATGTGTATTATTAGGTATCTACTGGATCATGAACATCTTGTATGCTACATGCTAGTGCATGTTAGTAGGGGACAGTTATTCTAGTGCACGCGCTTTCAAGTAGGCGTGTACATTTGTCATTTAGCTTTTCACTGTCATACCTTTAGCCTGCTTCTATTCTACATTATTAGAGGCTTAATATTAACGTAGTTTCTTGAGTATTGCATTTCTTTAGTAATAACGTAACCTATAAATGTCTGAGGGAGTTTAGCCTCATAGCCTACCCCTGTTGTACACTTTCGCCGAGTTAAGGTACCTCGTTACCATAGACGATAACTCTGTAGGGCGTTGGTGCTTTTGTTGTCTGGAGCATATAGTATTTGGGACTGGAATCGAGCGTGTCGTTGTCACATAAGCCATTTCTGTCCTACGATCAAGAATCCCGAATATGTATTGCCGATCCAGCCGTAACAAAATGGCGACCTTGCACAAGATTCAGTAGTATCCTATCACATGTTTTTTGGAGAACTATTCTATGCTACCTAGTAGAGCTGGCTAGAATTTTCTTGCATATTGGAGGAATTTTTATTGTGTCATTATTGTATTGGTGGACTTGCAGATTGTTTCGTTGGGGGTGTCTAGAGTAGAGTCATTCAAGCATCTTTAACATTTTGTGAGTCGAGACTGCAATTAGTAATAAGCACTTCTTTTTTTTTATGAACAGCAATTGTATAACCAGCACTATGTCTAATGACTCATCATTTACGGGGGAGGATAACATGGTACAGCCTAGTAACCAGCAAGTACAACAGATGTTTAGGGAGGGGAGTGTTATAAGTGGAGAGAGGGATGCCCGGGCATTTTTGCAGACACCTTTGACCGAACAGCGCCTGCAGGCTATTGATTGTTACGGTCTTCGCTGTTTAGCCACGGTTTTGGGGCGGGACTGTCCTGACAGTTGGCCCAAGAAGAATTTGGTGGCATGTTTGTTGGGTGATGGCGATGGGGCGGTGGGTGGAGTGGGGTCTTGGGGGGTTCCCTCCAAGCCTCCATTCCACTCTACCCCTGAGCTGGGCCCTCAGCCAGCGAGTCTTAGCACGATGCAGCAGGAGGGTTCTCAAGGGCAAGCTGGCTTACACGTAAACACGTCTCGGTGTGGATCCCCCATTTTGTGCTCTCCCCCCCCAGGCCTGTCTCCTGAGATGTTATTTCAGCTAGAACTAGCTAAGTTTAAGCTGCAGGAGACTCAGATACAACAGGCTAGTATAGAACGCATAGAGGTTGCTAGAATCCAAGCCAATCAGGATGCAACCAGGTACCAGGCTGAAATGGATGTCGAGAAGTCTAGAGTAGAGACCACGGGGCGTCATCTCGGTGGTGGGCACCGGGTTACAGACTCACTTTCGCATTTAATTAAGTTAGTACCCGCATTTGATGAGACAGCAGTGACTGAGTTTTTTGCTCGTTTCGAAAAGAAGTGTCGTGAGTATGACTGGCCGGAGGTTAAATGGGCAGCATTAGTTTCATCACGTCTAGTGGGTAAGGGGTTGAAAGCCTACGATGCACTGTCACTGGACGAGAGTGTCGTGTATGGACTGGTGAAGGAGGCTGTGCTCCGGGCCTACGAACTGCAACCCGAAACTTATAGATTGAAGTTCCGTGGCGTGAATAAGAAGAGCGACGTCAGTTTTATGGAGCACGCACGGGACTTAACAGATGCAGGTAATAACTGGTTTCGGTCCGAGCACGCAGAGTCGGCTGAGGAAATTAAGCAACTTTTCTATCTGGAACAGTTTTACAAATGTACTGGAACCGATCTAACGCTGAACATTAAGGAAAAATGTCCCAAGACAGTAGAGGAGGCTGCCAAGATGGCAGACCTCAGATTATCATTGATTCGTGGTTGCGGTGCCGCTCAGAGGGCTGAGTCAGGGCAGAAGGGGCGCTATACCCCACCCACCAGAGTTTTTGATAATAACAAATCCTATGACACACATAACCACACTAAATGCATTGCACCTAATAACACCTACAAACACAAGCCTCTCCCGTTTACTAAAGGTCAGGCCCCTTCTTCGCCCGCACAAGGGAAGAAGCCCATTGGGGATGTGAAATGTTACAAATGTCAGAAGCTAGGCCATTATTCACGTGAGTGCCCTAGTAACACTCCCGCTAAGCCGGTGTCATTGGTTCACAGTATCGGTGTGTCTCTGAAGGCTGCAGCAACTGCCCGGGGTAGGTTGTCAGCAGCTGAGGCACACGCGGTAAAGAAGCGTACGGAAGGCTCGACACCTGTCCGGGACACTTTCTGTAGCCATCGGGGACACGGGTTTGTGAGCTGGGGGAGTGAACTACGGAGGGTTGACTTGCTGAGGGATACGGGGGCTTCGCAAACTTTGTTGAGGAACTTCACAGGGAAACCGATAAATGCGGCCAGAGTTGTTGTGGTGCAGGGTATAAATGCTACGAGGTCATACCCACTTGTGAGGTTGGAGTTGAGAGTGGGAGAGGTGTGCAGGGAGCTGGATGTAGGGATCGTTGAGTGTTTGCCAGTTGAGGGCGTCGACCTTCTTCTCGGCAACGACTTTGCGGTGCCCACTTCCGGGACTCCACCCTTAGTCGTTGCCGAGAGGGCGGCCGACGTGGATGGTGAGAATCGGGAATGGGTTGGGAGGTGCCAACAGGATGAGATGGCCTGTGTGGTAACCCGATCTCGCTCTGCGGCTCCTGCACAGCCTAGCACTCAACCTCGGGGACAGTGGAGGAAGGATCAGGAGAAGGTTGCTAAGGGCAGGAAAAGGGACATTGATTCTGCTGCACTTCTCGGTGATTCGGTACTTGGACCTATAATAAACACGGGAGTTGACTCTGGCCCAGATATGGTGTGTAACAAGGCAGAGTTGGGTAAGACTTCGCGTGAGGCAAGAGCTGTAGCGAGAGCCACTAAGGCAGTAGAGCCTACTAGCCGGGGTAATGTCTTATTACAAAACCATCTTGATGCATTGACGCCCAGGGACATTAGTGAGCAGCAGCTGCAAGACGCTAGCCTAGCTCGTTATAGCAATGGTGCCATAGAGTTGGAGGAAGATGGGGATGCGAAGCCGGGAGATTTCTTTAGGCTCAACAGGATATTGTACCGCAGATTTCTAGACCCCAAATCGAAGTGGGAGGGCGGTGCGAGGGTAGTAGACCAGGTGGTTGTTCCAAATAAGTATAGAGAGTCCTTATTGTGTCTGGCGCATGATGTGCCGGTGGCGGGTCATTTGGGGGTAACAAAAACATTGGCGGCATTGGGCAGGTTTTTCTGGTGGCCTGGGGTCAAGGCTGATGTCTGTGCATGGGTGGCTGGGTGTGCGACCTGCCAGACAACGGGGAAGCCTAACCAGACAATCCCGAAGGCACCTTTGTTTCCCATACCTGTCACCGGGCCTCCGTTCAGCAAAGTTGTAGTAGATTTGGTTGGCCCTTTCCCGCCTACTAGTAGTGGCAATAAATTCCTGTTGACAATCATGGATGTGGCTACGAGATACCCGGACGCATACCCCATGAGAAACGGCTCGGCAAAGGCAGTTGTTAAAAACTTATTATTGTTCTGTTCCCGTTATGGATTTCCACGTGAGGTGCAGTCAGACCAGGGGAGCAATTTTACATCCAAATTGTTCAAGCAAACCCTTCAGTTGCACGGTATATGTTCTGTAGTGTCGTCAGCCTACCATCCCGAGAGTCAGGGAGTCTTGGAGCGGTGGCACTCGACCCTGAAGAGTATGCTACGCTGTTACTGTGCAGAACATGACACTGATTGGGATTTGGGTCTGCCGTATGTTCTGTTCGCTGCACGTGAAGTCCCAGGAGAGAGCCTGGGGTTCAGTCCAAATCAACTAGTCTTTGGCCATAATGTGAGAGGACCTTTAAGTATGGTGAAAGAGATCTGGGAGGGCGAAGAGAAGCCGGGGTCTGTACTTAAATATATCCTTGAGAGCCGGGAGAGACTTATAGGTTGCATGGCAGCGGCAGGTAATAACTTGGTTAATGCACAGGCGGTCATGAAGCACCAGTATGACGCCAAGGTGAAGCTTCGGGAGTTTTCGGTGGGTCAGGAGGTAATGTTGCTTTTACCTTTGCCTGGACACCCCCTTTCTGCCAAGTTTATTGGGCCGTATGTGGTGGCTAAGAAACTGTCCGACCTTGATTATCTCGTTGCAACACCTGACCGTAGAAAAAAACATCAGTTATGTCATGTTAACCTCATGAAAGAGTATGTGAGACGCCCCTCAGAGCCTCTCACTGTCCCTGTGCTGGCCTGCAGCGGCCAGGGTGGAGAAGGAGGTGGGGACAGTCATGCTGCTGAGGAGGATAGCTGGGACTGTGTCATTTCCGCGGAACAGTGGGCGGGGAATACTGAACAAGAGGCTAGGCAAGCTGTAAGTCACCTGCCTGAGCACCAGGGTGCTGCTGTCCTAGGCCTGTTCAGGTCATACCCCTCTGTTTTCGCCGAACACCCAGGTCTCACTACTCAGGTAACGCACGACGTGGACGTCGGTGATAATGTGCCCTTCAAGTCAGTGCCCTACCGTGTGCCCCCGGTAAAGTTGCCAGCTTTACGGGAGGAGTTAAAGTACATGGTTGAGAGAGGGATGATCACTGAAGGTTATGTGAAGTGGACATCACCCGTCACGTTGCAGCCAAAACCTGACGGCAAGGTGCGGTTCTGCATAGATTTTCGTAGGCTAAATGGCTTGACCACTACCAACCCTTACCCTTTGCCTCGAGTTGACGACAGCGTGGACAAGATAGGGAATGCAAAGTACCTTACTAAAATTGATCTTGTAAAAGGCTACTGGCAAGTACCCCTGTCGGACCGAGCTAAGCAAGTTTGTGGTTTTGTGGTAGATGGCAAGACCTACCAATGTAACGTAATGCCTTATGGGCTTAAGAACGCACCTGCCACGTTTCAGAACCTGATGAACGATATTTGTGACGAAATCCCTAACTGCACGGTCTACCTTGATGACGTGATAGTGTATGATGACAATTTTGAAAATCACCTAAGGCACTTAGAGACCCTGTTTGGGAAGTTGCACGATGCTGGGCTGGTGGTGAACCTGAGGAAGTGCGAGTTTGTAAAGGCTACTGTGCAGTATCTTGGCTTCGTGGTCGGGTTAGGCCGGGTGTGCCCCCCCCTGAGCAAGATACAGGCTATCAATATGTTTCCCAGGCCCACCACTAAGCGCCAGGTCATGCGGTTCCTAGGTATGATAGGCTATTATAGGCGCTTCATCCGGGGATACTCTACTGTCTTAGCACCGTTAACTGATCTACTGTCGAAGTCAGTGAAGTTCTGTTGGGCTGCGGAGTGTCAGAGGGCTTTCGACCTAGTCAAGCACCTGCTGTGTACACATCCGATTTTGAGAGCCCCAGACTTCTCCAGGAGTTTTCAGCTGGCGACTGATGCCAGCGGTGTGGGTGCCGGGGCAGTGTTACTGCAGACTGATTCCGAGGGCTTGGAACACCCAGTGAGCTTCTTTTCTCGCAAGTTTAATTCGGCACAAAGGCATTACTCGACTATAGAGAAGGAGCTTCTTGCTATCGTTTTGTCGCTCAAACATTTCGAAGTTTATGTTCCAGCCTACGGCCCGGTAGTGACGATTTATACGGACCATCATCCCTTGAAATTCCTAAATCAGTTTCACAATCGGAATATGCGGTTGACCAGGTGGTCCCTAATGCTCCAAGAGTATAATCTCAACATTCAGCATATTGCCGGGAGTGAGAACGTGAT
>JBAKBP010026027.1:0-32364 GCA_037953745.1 Lithodes maja
CACTCAGTTGCCGGAGGTTAGCACTCTCCCACAGAGGGATGAGCATTGGAAGATTGGAGTGCCCTCGGGCGGTGCGTATGGTGGTTCCCCAGTTCTTGCCCCCCCTCCTTCAGTAGTGGCAGCTCCCTCTTCCGGCCTGTCTCCTGAGATGATATTTAGACTTGAGCTTGCTAAAATTGAGTCTAGGAAGTATGAGATTGAGGCTGAGTCTAGGAAGCAGGAGAAGGAGATTGAGGCGAAGAATGAGGCTAGGAAGCAGGAGATTGAGGCTGAGTCTAGGAGGCAGGAGAATGAGACTAGGAGGCATGAGATTGAGGTCAGGAGGCACGAGGCTGAGCTTAGATACGACTCCGAGAAATATTGTGCTCAAATAGATTTAGATAAGACTCGTGCAGAGTCGACAGGGATTCGGATGGGCCGTGAGGGCCAAGTAAGAGAACAGTCCTTGTCCCACTTAGTCAAGTTGGTGCCGGCATTTAGTGAAACTGAAGTCACAGAATTTTTTAATCGTTTTGAGAAGAAGTGTAGGGAGCATAATTGGCCTGAAGAGAAGTGGGCAGCTCTGGTCTCCTCAAGACTTACGGGTAAGGGTCTGAAGGCTTATGATGCACTGTCTTTAGAGTCTTGCATTGACTACCCAGTATTGAAGAGAGCTGTCCTACGGGCATACGAGTTGCAACCAGAAACATATCGATTGAAGTTTCGGGGTGTTACGAAGACTAGGGAGGCGACCTTTCTTGAACATGCCCGGGACTTAAAAGATGCACTTGCTAACTGGACACGTTCTGAGAAAGCTGAGACGGCCGAACAGTTGACTGAGCTGTTTCTGCTCGAGCAGTTTTATAAGTGTACTGGTGCAGATATGACTTTAACTATTAAAGAAAAGAACCCTAAAACTCTACAGGAGGCAGCTGAGATGGCTGACCTCCGGCTATCATTAATTCGTGGGTGCGGGTCTGCCCAGCGTAGTGAGGCAGGTAACAAGGGGCGTGACACCCCACCCCCCCGAGTTAGTGATATACATTATGCAAACAAGTACAAGAGCTATGATACCAAGACTGACCACAAGACTAACACCGTCCCATTTAAGAAGGGGCCGGGCCCTTCCCAGTACCAAGGAAGCCCAGAGGGGAGTTGGAGTGTTATCTTTGTCATGAAAAGGGGCACTTTGCAAGAGTCTGTCCTAGCAAACCACCTACAGCAGCTGTGTCTTTGGCCTGCAACATTGGTGTGTCTCCGAAGTCTTCTGAGTTTGCCCGGGGCAGTTCGTCAGAGGCTGAGGCACAGCCAATGCAGAAACACCTGAGAGGCTCGAACCCTGCTCAGGATGTGTTTTTGCGACCATAGAGGACGGGGTTGCGTGATGTGGGCGGGGCGCAAGCATGGAGTAGAGGTCTTGCGTGATACAGGTGCTTCCAGACTCTGATGAACAATTTGACTGGCTACCCTATAAATGCGGCTCGGGTGGTAGTGGTGCAGGGTATTAATGCAACTCGGTCATACCCGCTGGTGCGGTTGGAGTTGGAGGTGGATGGTGTGACACGTGAATTGGATTCGGGATTGTGGAGAAACTGCCAGTGGAGGGCGTCGACCTTCTTCTCGGCAACCGACTTTGCAATGCCCGCTTCTGAGGTTCTACCTTAGTCGTTGCCGAGAGGACGGCCGACGTGAGTAGGGAAGAGCAAGAGTGTGTCGAGCGGTGCCAGGCACAACCCATGGCGTGTGCTGTCACCCGAGCTCGGGCAGCTAAAGTGTCACAGCCTAGTCCTCCGTCTTCAGACCAGCAGAGGAACGATCAACAGGAGGAGGCTAAAGCTGGAGTTGGTTTTAAGAGTTTTGACTCGGCGGCTCTCCTGGGTGATTTAGTATTGGCACCTATGTTGGAGTCTGGAGAGGCCCCAGGACCTGTCACAGTTAGTGAGGAGGTAGGGCCGGAAGAGACTCCGGGGCAGCAACGTTGCACACGGAGAGAAAAAAGGGTTGCTCAGTTTGATATTGGGGAAGGACTTGGGTTGCTTCGGAAGCATCTAGACAGGTTGGTTCCCTCAGATATTTGTAAACTGCAGTTGGAGGATCCGGAAGTTCAGAAGTGTGGTAATGGTGCTGTCGAGATTAAACACGAGGACGGGGAAGCATGTCATGTGAACCTGTTGGAGGAGTTTGTGAGGCAACCACCTGAGCAGCCTACTGTCCCTGCGTTGGTCTGCCGCGGCCAAGGTGGAGAAGGAGAGGGGGGCAGTAGGGCACAGGTGGAGGAGAGTAGGGATTGTCATGTCTCGGCGAAGCAGTGGGCGGGGGACACGAGTCTGGTGGCTGTGGAAGTGCTAGAGCACCTGCCTGAGCAGCAGTGTGCAGCACTCCAGCACCAGCTCGGTTCATACCCCACTGGTCGTGCCGAGCCCCTGAGTCTCACAACTCGGGCGGTGCGAGATGTTCCGCAGGCAGGTCATGTGACTGTTAAAAGACCGTTAGCCTCGTTGTTTCGGTGGTTTAAGGTGGGCGACGAGGCCTTGGCATGGTTGCCAGGTCAGGGTCGACCCATGGCTGCCAAGGGTGGTGGTCAAAAGGAGGACATTGAGCAGATTGGTAAGGTCGGCTGTGGTATCGCAGCGCCCGGTCGTCGCATAGCCTCCCAATGCTGCTCTAGTCTAATGCAACAGCCCTACCATAGACCGACTGTATCTGGCCATGTCGCTGAAAGCGGTGATGCTGCGCAGGCAGATGTCGTCACAAGGAATGTGGGGGTGCGCATGTACGGTATCGGCGGGGAAGCCTTAGCTATAATGAACTGTGGGAGTGACTGCACGGTGGTACTGATTGTCCCTCTCATGACCTGGCTGTTCTAGGGACGAAGGTGGAGAAGGAGGGAGACTACAGGTTAGAAGCTGCGGTCTCGGCTGGGTTGTGGGAGGGCACAAGGCATGTTGTTCGTGGAGATAGTGCAAGGCTCAGTTTAATTCCCTGCCGTATAAATCCTGCTCGACAGCCTATGGTGCAAGCAGAGCTGGATTACGTGTGGACGAAGGCTCTGAGGGATGAGGAATGTCGTGAGTGGTCGTTGCTTGTAGCTTTGTCCGAGCGTGCTGGAGAGGTATGTGGTTTTGTTGTGGACGGGAGTACCTACCAGTGCAATGTTATGCCCTACGGACTTAAGAATGCACCAGCAACGTGTCAGAGCCTGATGAATGAAAGTGAAAAGGACAATGATGCGCTGGGGCATTCGAGATCTATGTTCCAGCCTATGGTCCGGTCGGTGTAGTTTACCCCAGATCATTACCCTCTCAAGATCTTGGACCCGTTTCACAATCGGAATATGAGGCTGACCAGGTTGTCACTAAGGTTATTGGTATATAACCTGGACATAAGCCATATTGCCGGTTGTGACAACGAGGTTGCATGTGGTCGTTCAGGGGTATATGATCCTGGGTAAATTGACACACGGGTAGCCTCCTGCTTTGGTTTGAGTAGTATTTTGCGCTTGGTGCTTGTTGGCTCGCGGTTGTAGCCCAGCGTATTGGGTCGTAAAGCAGGATTGTTGAGCGTTTGGTTTAGAAGAAAATAGGCTGCCTTATAGTGCAGCCGAAAAAAACATATTAAAATATAAAAATCATATAAAAACTCTTTCTTTTTGATGAAGATAATTGTATAAGTTTGTCATAGCCTATAAGGTTTGAGTAGTCCACGAACTATCAAACGGCTGAGCTGCTGTAAGCTCGCTCTGGGAGCATGATATTGTGTCTTTTACTATTGTTGGGAGGAGTTATGAAATGTGATTTTTTTTTTTATAAGATGTGTTTTAGTGATAAACTCAGCGTTGTTTTAGTGCCATGCGGTCGCTGGGTGTGAGGGGTTTGATGGGGTTCTGTATATCAGATTTTAGCTCAGGGTTGAGCAAGTAAAATCTTGGGGGAGGTGTGACGCATGTCGAGTATGAGCATGCTGTACAGAACGCCCAGTCAGGCCCCACCCTCGCTAGGATCGTCAGGGCAGGAACTTTGGCTGTAGTCTGTGTAGAGTTTCCTAACTCAGTTTATGTGAACCGTTGTACTATAAGTATTATCATTATGTATTTTGTTTTCTTCTAAGTCAACGAGTTCTATTTTATATCATTAGATATAAGTATTGTGTGTGGGACTTGTATGTAATGATGAGAGGAGAGATATTACGTGGCGGGGGATCAGTGAGCGCGCCACGAGGTGTGTAGGCCTAACTCCCTCCTCCCTTCCTCCCTTCCTCCCTTTCAGCGCGTGGGAAGTTCTTTGTCGATCCCAGATTGAGAGAGTATATGACGTCATGATTGCCAGTGGGCGGTCCTTAGTGTTGGCGATATGCTCGCTACAGGGTCGAGTATAAAAAGAGAGGTCCTCAGCCACAATTCTTCAGAACTCATCAGGCAAAGCGACCTCTCATATCCTTGCAACTATCCATATTCTTCCGACTGATGTGAACTTTCTCTACTCTCTGAACAGCCTACCTTCTTCTCTTCTCGTCCCTGTTTATAACCTCAATGACCCCTTTGGTGCAGATTTAGTCAGCCAAAGTATTATCGCTTGAGTTCTCACGATAAGTGCCTGTTAGATAGCCTATTTTTGGAAGGGTTAACTAGAATAGGATTGATTGATGTTTGTTGCACTCGTATATGTATTTCCCTGTGTACTATTATTCATGTTCCTGTTTTCTGCTGGTTTAGGTAATGCTAGACTGGGATAGGGTTCCTCGAGTTGTGATTTCCTATGAGTGCTAGGTTGGTTGAACCAGCACAATTGCAACGGAGACGTGGGAAGCCTAGGGGGTCTTTTTGATTGTGTACCGTGGGAGTTTAGCACTGTGTTGCGAGTGAGGGCTTTTGCCTGTGCCACCCAACACTGTGCTATCTCATTTGCTTGACTTTGAGAGGATCGCCAGGAGAGAACCAGATACTAGTGATCTGGATCTCTCAAGAGAGCATCCCGTCAATTACCGTAATTTGGCCGCACAGTCTTAAGGACCTCGCTAGGCTACGAGCCGCTTGCTCAGCCATTGTCTCTTAACCTTAGATATCCCAGCTAGACTTTGCTCGACCAGCAGATACAGTATAGTATTGAAGCTTCTCCTCATGTATATTATTGTTTAAGCATTATTGATTTCATGTGTGGCACGCTTAGCTACTTCAGAGATTAGTGGCCCACGAGCACAATCTTAGTAGGCTATTGCCAGTGCATTGTCGGAGTACTTCTTCTTAATGTTTGCCATATCCTATTGCTTATTCTTATAATTCTTCTTATGTCAATTTAAAGCCTTTAATTACCAGTGAGTTATTCATTAAATTGCTGTTCAAAATCCGATACTTACTTCTTATGAGTATTCGAGAAGCATCTAACTTATCAGAAGATTCCTTGCTTGATGCTCGAGGACTATTGTTTAACGTAACGTAATAGTGCCGATCCGAAGTAGAGGGTGGAGGACTTCTTAAGTTCTTAGTTCAAGGGTGGATTACTTCGGCTTCGGCCAACACTATTCTTTAGTGTTGTAGTACTTTCTTCTTTGTTTGATTGTTGACCAGACTAGATAACTCCCGTCTTGCTATTAGTCTGTTGTGTGAAACGCTAGTACCGAGTTCTTGTATACCCCGTTATAGCAGATAGAACTCTGGAGGGTAGTGGCGTTTTTTGTTCGGCTGGCAGTACTCTGGGGTTGGGATCGTGTGTTTCCGTTGTGGCAGCGAGCCATACTCGAGTCCTGTGTAAGAGCCCTAGTGTACCCGAGTGCCCGGTCGTAACAACACACACACACACACACACACACACACACTCTCACATCGGCATACATACATACATACATACATACATACATGCATGTATGCATACATACATACATACATACATACATACATACATACACACTACCAACAATAATACTAAGAAGCACATGAAGAACAAGAACCCCATTACTAATAAGAACAATAACATAAACAACAATAACACCACATTGGATACATGAACAAGAAGCGACAAACCACAAATGATATCACCACCACCTTTATCACCTACACCAACAGCAGTCAAAATAACACTATCACCACTAACAACAACAACAATAACAGCCATACTAACACCATTACCACCACCATCACCAGCAACAACAACAACAACACAAACAACAACACTAACAACAACAACAATAACAGCCATACTAACACCATTACCACCACCATCACCAGCAACAACAACAACAACACAAACAACAACATTAACAACAACAACAATAACAGCCATACTAACACCATTACCACCACCATCACCAGCAACAACAACAACACAAACAACAACACTAACAACAACAACAATAACAGCCATACTAACACCATTACCACCACCATCACCAGCAACAACAACAACAACACAAACAACAACATTAACAACAACAACAATAACAGCCATAATAACACCATTACCACCACCATCACCAGCAACAACAACAACAACACAAATAACAACATTAACAACAACAATAACAGCCATACTAACACCATTACCACCACCATCACCAGCAACAACAACAACAACACAAACAACAACACTAACAACAACAACAGCCATATTAACACCATTACCACCACCATCACCAGCAACAACAACAACAACACAAACAACAACATTAACAACAACAACATTAACAACAACAACAATAACAGCCATACTAACACCATTACCACCACCATCACCAGCAACAACAACAACAACACAAACAACAACATTAACAACAACAACAATAACAGCCATACTAACACCATTACCACCACCAGCAACAACAACAACAACACAAACAACAACATTAACAACAACAACAGCCATACTAACTAACACCATTACCACCACCAGCAACAACAACAACACAAACAACAACATTAACAACAACAACAATAACAGCCATACTAACACCATTACCACCACCAGCAACAACAACAACAACACAAACAACAACATTAACAACAACAACAATAGCCATACTAACACCATTACCACCACCATCACCAGCAACAACAACAACAACACAAACAACAACATTAACAACAACAATAACAGCCATACTAACACCATTACCACCACCATCACCAGCAACAACAACAACAACACAAACAACAACATTAACAACAACATTAACAACAACAACAATAACAGCCATACTAACACCATTACCACCACCCAGCAACAACAACAACAACACAAACAACAACATTAACAACAACAACAATAACAGCCATACTAACACCATTACCACCACCATCACCAGCACAACAACAACAACACAAACAACAACATTAACAACAACAACAATAACAGCCATACTAACACCATTACCACCACCATCACCAGCAACAACAACAACAACACAAACAACAACATTAACAACAACAACAATAACAGCCATACTAACACCATTACCACCACCATCACCAGCAACAACAACAACAACAACACAACAACATTAACAACAACAACAATAACAGCCATACTAACACCATTACCACCACCATCACCAGCAACAACAACAACAACACAAACAACAACATTAACAACACAACAATAACAGCCATACTAACACCATTACCACCACCATCACCAGCAACAACAACAACAACACAAACAACAACATAACAACAACAACAATAACAGCCATACTAACACCATTACCACCACCATCACCAGCAACAACAACAACAACACAAACAACAACATAACAACAACAACAATAACAGCCATACTAACACCATTACCACCACCATCACCAGCAACAACAACAACACACAAACAACATTAACAAAAACAACAATAACAGCCATACTAACACCATTACCACCACCATCACCAGCAACAACAACAACAACACAAACAACAACATCAACAACAACAACAATAACAGCCATACTAACACCATTACCACCACCATCACCAGCAACAACAACAACACAAACAACAACATTAACAACAACAACAATAACAGCCATACTAACACCATTACCACCACCATCACCAGCAACAACAACAACACAAACAACAACATTAACAACAACAACAAAAACAGCCATACTAACACCATTACCACCACCAGCAACAACAACAACAACACAAACAACAACATTAACAACAACAATAACAGCCATACTAACACCATTACCACCACCATCACCAGCAACAACAACAACAACACAAACAACAACACTAACAACAACAACAATAACAGCCATACTAACACCATTACCACCACCATCACCAGCAACAACAACAACACAAACAACAACATTAACAACAACAACAACAGCCATACTAACACCATTACCACCACCATCACCAGCAACAACAACAACACACAAACAACAACATAACAAACAACAATAACAGCCATACTAACACCATTACCACCACCATCACCAGCAACAACAACAACAACACAAACAACAACATTAACAACAACAACAACAACAGCCATACTAACACCATTACCACCACCATCACCAGCAACAACAACAACAACACAAACAACAACATTAACAACAACAACAGCCATACTAACACCATTACCACCACCATCACCAGCAACAACAACAACAACACAAACAACAACATTAACAACAACAACAATAACAGCCATACTAACACCATTACCACCACCATCACCAGCAACAACAACAACAACAACACAAACAACAACATTAACAACAACAACAATAACAGCCATACTAACACCATTACCACCACCATCACCAGCAACAACAACAACAACACAAACAACAATATTAACAACAACAACAATAACAGCCATACTAACACCATTACCACCACCATCACCACCACCACCAGCAACAACCAAAACAACAGAAGCAGCAGCAGCAATATTAACACCACCACCAATAATAACAACACTAGCAATAACAACAACAACCGCCGTAATAACGCCGTCGACACTAACATCAACAATATCAATACCATCACCATTAACAAGAACAGGTACAACAACAAGAGCAACAACTACAATATCATCAACAACAACAACTACATCATCAACAACAACAACAACAAATATATCATCATCAACAACAACAACAACCACAAGAACTATTAACATCACCACCACACACAGCAAAAAACAATAACATCACCAATATTATTAACATTACCACCCTTAGCAAAAACAACAACAACAACACTAACACCGACAGTAATATAACACCCCCCCCCCTTACATTACCTTAACACCAATATTACAACCATCAATATTTACAACAATATATTTTACCCTAGCCATCATCACAAGCAACAACAAAATTAGAACACCATTACTAATAGTAAGATTTGTTTCTTCTGGACCCCTTCTCCTTCATGTTTAGCCCCATTAGTTTTGGATATCTTAATACGTTCGCCCCATTACTTTGACGATTTTAAGACCTTTTGTGCCAATTAGGTCTCGATTTTTCCTGGCGAGCAATAGCAAACCTGTAATTTAGGAGAAGCCGGCCTTCGCCTAGGACATTAGGCCAGAAAATTTTTCTTCAGAAAAATTTACAAATTGACCTTGAAGAACGCCAACAGGAACAACAAAAATAACGAGAACATTGCACCACCACCACGAACATCAACAACAACAACAGCAACAATAGCAACAACAAAAACAACAATAATAACACACAGAAAACACTAAGAAGAATTCCAATATCACCAGCAACAATGGCAAGAACAACTGCAACAACAACAACAACAACAATAATAACAAAAATAACAAGAGCACAACCATAACTAGAGGTAAACGGTAGAGCGCATACCTCTGCCAATGCTGCATTAGTCACAAAATAAACTTAAATACACACCAATGACTCCAGTGTGACAGATGATTCGGATTGCCGCCTAAATTACATCACTACTTCCTTGGCGCATATCCAATCTGTCCACAAAACTTCGTGAAAATCGGTCCATAACTTATGAATCTCCTCCTAAATTGAATCACTTCTACCTTGGCGCACATGCTCTCTCCCTACCTAATATAGTAGAAATCGGTTAATTACGTTGTGAGATATCTTGTTTACAGGCAGATAGACGGACAGACAAACAAACGGAAGCGGGAACATAACCCCCACTCAACTTTGTAAGCGGATTTAAGGAGCACCATCACCACTACAACCACCACCACCACCACCACCATCACCCCCAACAAGAACACCACCAACAACAACACCAACAACAACACCATCAACAACAACAACAACAACACCACCAACAACAATAACACCACCAACAACAATAACACCACCACCATCAACAACAATAATAACACTCCATCAACAACACCACCACCACCAACAATACCACCAACAACAACAACAACTCCACCAACAACAACACCACCACAAACAACAACATCCCCAACAACAATAACACCACCACCATCAACAACAATAATAACACTCCATCAACAACACCACCACCACCAACAATACCACCAACAACAACAACAACAACACCACTAACAACAACACCCCCAACAACAATAACACCACTACCATCAACAACAATAATAACACTCCATCAACAACACCACCACCACCAACAATACCACCAACAACAACAACAACAACAACACCACTAACAACAACACCCCCAACAACAATAACACCACTACCATCAACAACAATAATAACACTCCATCAACAACACCACCACCACCAACAACAACAACAACACCAACAACAAAACAAGCAACAACAACACACGCCCGCCCGCCCGTCCGCCCATAGAACATCAAACTAATGTCGTTCATTAACTCCCAACATTTTTTTTTGGCCCGTATGTTGATTAAATATTTTACCCCCATAAACCCAGCTCGTGATAACACTGTCGCCGCTACATTACGCCACGACTAATTTGGACGATCATATTTCAATAGCTCGGAAAAAAAAAAAAAAAAAAAAAAAAACGGGATTAGCATTGGTATAATCTATATGGCAAATTAATTCACATTGAGTAGTTTTGTGTATGACTGTTAATGTGTATTCATGTTTTGGTGGAGAGGGAGGGGGGAGTGGTGAGGTGGTGGTGGTGGTAGAGAGAGAGAGTGTGTGTGTGTGTGTGTGTGTGTGTGTGTGTGTGTGTGTGTGTGTGTGTGTGTGTGTCTGTGTGTGTGTGTGTGTGTGTGTGTGTGTGTGTTTTTTTTTATAGGTACCTTTGTTTAATTCATTTTGGATAATATGCCTGCTTAATTAAAGGAACTTGCGAAAATATTCGATTGTTAATAATGTTATACTCCAAATAGAGTATTGTAGCAAGTAGATAATTATCGCAATGCTTTATTTTACATTAACCTAACTATAGTCTATTTATTATAATTAGGCCAAAACTCTTGACTACTAACTTCTAAGAATTAAAAACAACTAGAGTAATCGAGCTAATATTTCCACGATTTGGGAAGAGTCGGTCAGGGAAAAGGTGTGAAAATGTACAGCCCATTTGCCCAAGGCCATATTGCGTTACAGAGGTTTGGGGTCACGATATCTGGCCTACATTTAATGAATGGGCTGATATGATGAACAATGTATTTCAACATCAGCAAAACTCTCGCACAGTAGCAATGTTTGATAGTCGATGTTAGTCAACCAGGAAAGAGAAGTGGAAACTTACTGTACATTGTTTGGACTTCTTTTTGAGTTACAGAGGAACAAGGTAAAGTTATATCTGGCCTACCTATAATGAATAAATTAGTATTGCCACTTGGTAAACCTTATAGATATAAAAGTGTGTGGCTACCAGAGAGAGAGAGAGATATGGAGGGGGGAAGAGAGTGCCTACTAAGGGAATCAAGCCAATGAAAAGTGTGTGTGGACATATGGGTCGTATAAGGTGTGAGGAGGTCCCCCTTGCACAAACCACTACGGCCCTGAAGGTTACATATTGTAGGGCCTGCCACTAGTAGGGCCCCCCTTGTCTTGTATGGGGGGCACAGGTGACACGTCCCTCATGGCACTGGCTCTCTCCCTGTTCTCGCTCTATGGCTCTTGGTTATGTATCTCTATTCTCTGACTCTCTACTCTGTCTCTGGATGTGTCTGCGTTGTTTTATGTCTCTATTTTGTCTTTGCGTCTACTCTGCTTGGTCGTCCCTCATAGCTCGGGCTCTCTCCCTGTTCTCGTTCCATGGCTCTTGGTTATATATCTCAATTTTTATCTTACTCTCTATTTTGTCTCTGGTTGTGTCTGCTTTTTTTGTAATGTGTCTATTTTGTCTTTAGTTATGTCTTCTCTGCTCGGTATCCCTCTTTCGTTAGTCCTTGTCCTGTCTCCTCTGTCTCTCATTTTCGCTGTTCTCGATCTTTCACTTCTGGCTGTTTGTTATGTTTGCTGTTTGTTATGGTTTTCACTTCTTTGGCTCTCTTCTCTGTGTTTGGTTATGTTTGCTGTCTTAGGTTTTCTTTGGCTCTCTAATTTGCCGGTCTGCGCTCTTATGTGTCTCGCTTATCTGGCTTATGCTATCTAATTTGTGTCGTCTCTCTGTCGTGCTTTTGGTCTTGCTCTCTCTACTTTGTCTTTGGTTGTGTCTAACCGTTCGGATTTTTACTTTTGGGGCTCTATTGTTTGTCTCTGATTGTGCCTTCGATGTTAGGTCTTCCATTTTTGTCTGTCTTACGCTATTATACTTCTGGCTTTGCTTTTCTGTTTTGTTTCACTGGCTTTTTACCCAGTATATGGTTGTCTTCAGTCTCTCTTCGGGTGGATGGGACTCGTCAACCCTGATTGGCAACTTATCTTCTAGACCTTATAAAAATCCGGGTGCATGGGACACGTCAGCCTTAGTCGGCAACCTGTCTGGGGGAGTAAACCTTATGGAAATCCATACTGCTTACCTAAGGGTGAAGCAGGTTAGTTAATGGACTAACCGCACACCAGTTAGACATATGGTGCTAAAAAGATACATACAGGACCTCAGCGTCGGACAGATCCTATAACTTAAGTGGCCAATCCTGTAAGTCCTTACATATATTGGCACGGGTTGTACTTCTCACAGGGGGCAGGTCCGCTTGGGGGTGTTTTGTGTATTTCCACCCTCATAAATGGGAAGTAAGGCGTCCGGATTAGATTAATAGATAGCCTCCTTTGATTGTATTTTACTTGTCTATTCTCTCTTAAATGTTCTATATTGTCTTCTTCTTTACCGGTGTCCCTTTATTTTGTCTGGATCTTTGGATCTTGGTTTCTACTCTGTCTCTGAAGGTATCTGGTCCCTCACTTCTTTCTTTAGCTCTGCCTTTGCCTTTTGATTATGCTTTATCAGTTTCTTTGGCTTTGTGCTTCCATTGATTGTGTTTTTTTAGGTTCTGCCTTGAACTTCTCTTACTCTACCTCCTTGTTTCTCAATGTTTAATTTATGTTGTGTTGTCTGCCTCTTTATCGTTTCTAGTTGTCTTTGTTATAAAAAATCTGTATATTATTTGGCTCTTTTGTGTGTCTCTAACTCTCTTCTTTGTCTTAGAATGTGTATATCTTATTATACATCTTATGGCATTTTGGCTAAGGCTCCATCCTCTGTCGTTGTGTCTTCTTGATTGTGTATCGTATTTCTTTAGCTCTCTATCTCACTTACCTAGGTTTCCGACTCTAACTCTTTTCTGGTAGTATATGCTCTGTCAGTATCCTTCACTTCTTTGACTCTATTAACTCTTTCAGTATTTGATGGTGCGTTTCTTCAGTTAGTTATATTCATCGTTGGTCGATTTTATTCAGTTTAGGAAAGATGTATGTGAATCAAAGGGTTAATTGAGATAGTAGTTATCTCTTTGATCCCGAAAGTGTCTTTCTATGCTAATTAAAAGCGTCTACATGTTAGCCAGAAAAGATAATGAACAAGAGAGTTAAAATAGTGAAGAGGTTAACTGTGCCTGATTGGGTGTGATCTGATCTGTATTTCACTTATTTGGCTCATATCTCTGTCTATGTTGTCTTATGCAATTCTTTCCTTTAGCACTGAATCTTAAATTGCTCTCACGTTGGGTTCCTTTACTCTCTCTCTCTCTCTCTCTCTCTCTCTCTCTCTCTCTCTCTCTCTCTCTCTCTCTCTCTCTTTCTCTTTCTCTCTTTCTCTCTCTTTCTCTCTCTCTCTCTCTCTCTCTCTCTCTCGTTGTATCTGGTTGTCTCTCCTCGGTTATAACTCTGACTTATTTATATATTTATTTGTATGAAGGAGACAAAAGGCAAAGCTGCCTTTAACAAGCCCCTCTCCGTCACTCCCCCCGCCCGCAGTTGAAATAGTGATAGAGAGCCAAATTCAAGGTAAGTTAGAGTCAAAATGCCTGGACACACGGAGCTTGAAGCAGTTTGAGTCATAGGATGAGGGAAAGAGAGATTGAGCAAGAGAGCTTATTTGTTGAGTAAAAGACAGAATGGTAAATTCGGTTTACTCGTGGGTTAGGGAGTTGGACA
This sequence comes from Lithodes maja, assembly GCA_037953745.1. NCBI lineage: Eukaryota > Metazoa > Arthropoda > Malacostraca > Decapoda > Lithodidae > Lithodes > Lithodes maja. The sequence continues at coordinate 14,441 of JBAKBP010026027.1, forward strand.
TAATAGGGGTGGGAGTGTGTTGAAAGGGGGGTTCCCCCCACTCTCCGTAAGGGAGGAGTATACACTGAGAAAGATCTGAAGAACACTGCTTATTGTAATAGCGGTAGAAGAGTGAGAGAGATGCAACATTGTGGCGTGTAGAGAGAGATTGTAGGGAATTAGCAAGAGGAGTTGAGTTGATGAGACGATATACTTGTGAATATACCATTTCGAGAAGTGTGGTATGGGTTGAACCTCGCCACACATGTGAACAATACTCGATACATGGGAGTACTGCGCCTATATACGGAGCACGAAACTGTGTGGGGGTGAAGAACACCTAATTTCTGGTATGCTGTTTTAGCAAAAGTGGTAATACTGTATATTGTGATCATCTTGTTTCTCTGGCTCCATGTTGTTTCTGTGACTGTATCTCTCTCACAATTGATCATTTCTTTGGGTGTGTTTTGATTTAATTATTTCTTTGTCTCCATATTATGTTTGTTTATCTCTATTTTCTGTCCTGCTTTTTGTGTACTTTTATTTTGCCTTTGGATGTGTGTGTTCTGCTATTCCTCACTCTCTATTTCTCTCTTCTTCTCACCCTACAACTCCCACCCGGTCACTTACACTTTCTTAAGCTCTCCATAATCCGAAGCAAGAGCATTTTGTGGTGGTATATAAGAACGCTTAGTTTTCATATGACGATTATCATAACGTTTGATAATTTTCCCAATACGTTCATTGATAGAATAAATAGAAATTGGTACACAGAGTGTTTAATACTTTGCAGTCAACCCCTTCTGTACCGGCGATGGCTTTAAAATGTTATTATAGCTATATTTACACGATATTAAGAAGGATCTGTGGCAGGAAAAAGGGTCAAGTGAGATAGTTCGAGTCCTGCTAAGTTCTGGAGGACCATTTTCAACTTAGTAGTATCGTCTAACAGTAGCCAGAATACAGTCAAAAGGACGGCACCAGTACTGATACGGTTAAGTGTCTCTTAAAAAGGGGGGTGGGGTGTTCTGGACCCTCTTCTTCTTCATTACAATAGAGCTGTAAATTGGCTTTCAGCAAAAAGCAGCATATACAAAATCAAACAATAGACAAGTGGTTCCTCACATGTTATTAAAAAAGTAACTTTAACTATAACCTCATTACTCGTACTAAGATCATTTATTTGAAGTTACAGGGACGGTCACTCTATAAGAACTATAAGAACGTTTAAAAGAGATAATCATATAATTTTCACATGTTTAAAAGAATATATATTATTGATAGCATTAGCCTTATCACCCACTCATACATACACATATGCATATATCGAGAGAGACACAAGTCATATTCCACTCCCTCGGCAACTATATAAACAGTATATGACGCCACAGGAAGACCCTTTTAAAACCAAGAAAACTTCCATACGAGCTTGTGAGCATATATAGCCCAGGTTGGCAACAAGAGAGGTGATGTGTGTGTGGGAGTGAACTGAGGGGGAGGCACGGAGCATAATTCAACACCTCCTGTGCTCCCCTGAAAAAGAGGAACCCTGGTATGGAAAGGGGAAGAGGAGGAGGGGGAGGAATGGTGGGGAGGGCTGGATTGTCGTGGTGAAATTTCCAGGAACGGTTGTGTCGAGGGGTCGTATCCTGGCTTACGTGATTCATGCAGCTATCCTCAAAATACCGACACTACCACCACCAGGGCCTGTCTCTCCGGGGGGGGGGGGGGGGGGAGGTAACGTAAACGGGGGACCTGGCTAATTCATCCAGGGCAGAGGTGGAGAGGGAGACAAGAGGGATCCAGGTGTGTGTGTGTGTGTGTGTGTGTGTGTGTGTGTGTCTGTGAGAGAGTGTGTGAGGGAGAGAAAAACAGAGAGATTGAGTGTTTGTTCAGCATACAATATATGAACAATACTTATTGCAAAAGTCATAGTTATGTATGCAAGGTAGTACCAATTTCCAAATTACTTATCAATAATTATATATCATGCCCCATGTAATATGCTACGTGAGAAAAATTGAATAACTATTGAGATGGATATACAATAGATGTTATTGATGGATATACAATAGATGTTATTGATGGATATACAATAGATGTTATTGATGGATATACAATAGATGTTATTGATGGATATACAATAGATGTTATTGATGGATATACAATAGATGTTATTGATGGATATACAATAGATGTTATTGATGGATATACAATAGATGTTATTGATGGATATACAATAGATGTTATTGATGGATATACAATAGATGTTATTGATGGATATACAATAGATGTTATTGATGGATATACAATAGATGTTATTGAGTTTGTAGAAGTAAAATCAGGCCAATATTGCAATATTGCAATCATAATGTAGAGACTGCGAGAAAAACAAGATTATAGATAAGTTTAACGAGGTGCTAAGTCTTCCCAAATAGTGCAATGTAACTGTGTAATATGAAATGTATTTACATAAACTATACAAATATTGTTAATTAATTAAGAACAACAAATCGCTAAAGCAAGTTATCAAAGCCGTAAAAGACAATGCAAGTCCCAACCGAGATTAGTCCGTCTACACGCCCCTATGGGAATTATGGTTAGTGTTCAGTAGAGGGTATGTAGTAATAAGTTTTCAAAAGTTAATACTTTCGCCCATTTCTTTGTCAACATTAAAGACCTTTCGTGCCATTTAGGTGTCGATTTTTATTCGGACACTATTTTGGTACCATAATTAGCAAACAATGGAGTGATATTTAATTTTTGATTATGTAGAATAATTTAGATCCAAAGACGGAACAACATTATCCTGTACCAGTATTCCCGAATGTGTGTTAACCCCTTCAGTATCGGTGACGTCCTTTTCATTATATGTTGGCAACTATTAGACGATTTTATTCTGCTACCCATTAAAAGGCTCAATCCTTTTAGCTTCCATGCCTTTTTCCTAAGCTTCATAAACTCGCCTAGATTTAACTGAAACCAAATTCAAGATAAGTCACCGTTACTGTAAAGGCTGAGGGTATGCAGATGTTTGAGTGTAATTAGTCGAACGCTCCTATGGGAATTATGGTTAGTATTCAGTAGTAAGAGAGATTATATGTAACTTTTCAAATGTTAATACTTTCGACCATTTATTTGTCAGCATTAAGACCTTTTGTGCCATTTAGGTGTCGATTATTCCTGGCGAACAATAGCGAGCCTGTATTATAGGAGGCCGGGACATTATTCTACTGAAATATGTACACATTTATCTCTCGTGTCATTGAGATGATATTGTTTAAAGCTTGATAAAGATCTAAGAACAAACTACAACAAATATACCTGTATATACCAATAATATTAATAATAATAATGTAAATATATAAAATAACGCCCCCTTACTGGCATTCTGAATCAGGCTGCGATTGTTCTCACCTGTCAAATACGAGATAGCTGCCCCAAAATGTAAAAAAAAAAGGATGATATTGTCGATCTTTTCAATAGGGTCAGTTTAAAGGGCATGGGTAGTCTCCGTTCACACACACACACATACGGCATTCCCCAATTTGACCCCTTCTCTGCCGGCGACGTATGTTGACCTTTATTCGGGCTACTATTAGGCGATATTATTCAGCTTAATGAGGACGTCTACCCGGTAAAAGGCTACAGTCTCTCTCAATTAATCCCTTTAGCTACTCTATATCCTTCCTTAGCTTCATAAAATTGTCTACATGTAGCTAAAATCAAATTATAAAGACGTCGCCAGTACAGAAGGGGTTAAAGTTATATATATATATATATATATATATATACTGTATATATATACTGTATATATATACAGTATATATATACAGTATATATTCATTATAACTCACAGTGCACAGTTGCCACAGAAACTCCCCCTGCGACCCATGCAACAGTGAGGAAAGGGTTAGTGAACTATGACAAGACCTTTTAACTAAACCAAATATTTCAACGCTATCATGCCGATCACGGTACAATCCAAACCAATAGCCCGCCTACATATGGGCTTCTGTATTTGTTCATTTATATAGTTTTATATTATTTTGTAATAGTTCCATCCCTAGACATCCATCAATTAAAAAAAAAACAAGACAACAACAACAAAAAACAAGACCCTCTTTCAAGATAAATTTGTACATTTTTCGACAGAAAAATTTCCCGGCCGAAGGCCGGTTCCTCTTAAATTACAGGCTCGCTACTGCTCGCCAGTAAAACAAGGCCAGGTGAACTTTATCAGCTGGATTATTGAAATTGATATGAATTGTAGATAAAGAACACATATATAAACCTGTAGTTAATCTGAGCTTCTTGCGAGTCATCCACAGTTCTCACGTATTGTTTGGCTAAGTCACACCAGGACGATCTCTATATTAGATGGGTAGTTCTCAGGGTCATGAACAGTTTGTATATCAACCCCTTCTGTACCTTCGACATCCTTTTAATTCTATTCTGGCTACTACTACTAATCGATTATACTCCGATTAGGAAGGATCTCTGGCAAGTATAAGGCTTGGAAGTATCTCAATTAACCCTTTTTACAACCACAGATTGTCTAAATATAGCTAGAATAATACATAGAAAACGTCGCTGGTACAGTTGGCCAAATAAGTCATGAATCCGCTGGCATTACGTTTTGCTCGCTGTATGCTGTATTAATGTCTGTCAGATGTTGAATAGGGTGTGTAAAGATAGGAACATGTTTGTATATCTCACTCGAAACCATGAATTAATGCTTCGATAGTGCCGCGACATCACTGATTTGGCCTAGATGTACAGGAAGGGTTAAGGGGGGTCACCGGCTTTTTTATCTTTCTCTCATTTTCTCTCTTTCCCTGGCTTGTATCCATTCGGCCCCATTCAGCCAACTCTTTTAAGACGTTTATCCCAATCCAGGTGTCGATTTCTTCCTGGGGAGCGATACCGAGCCAGCATTGTATGGAAAAATCCGACTTCGCCGAAGACATTTTTCAATCGAAAAATGTACAAATTTAGCTTGCTGTCAAAACAAAAATATATATATATGCTGGCTTGCTACCGCTCGCCAGGAAAATATTGACACCTGGATGGGGGTAAACGTTTTAAAACAGTAGGCTGAATGGAGCCGAATGGATACAAGCCAAAGAGAGAGGGAGAGAAAGAGAAAAAAAGCGAGGTGGGCTCCCTTAAGAACAATACAATGAAGGCTGCCCTCTCAAAACCTATGGCTGTAAAAACGGTATATAGTGTGTCTGATATAACCTACCCTTTCACCCCTTCTGTACCGGCGACGTCTTTTATATTTGACTTCAGCTACTGTATATTTAGACGATTGTTTTAAGCTTAGGAAGGATGTATGGAAGCTAAAGGATGACCTGAGATAGTCTGTAGCCTTTTAATGGTTAGTCGTTCTTCCTAAGCTGCATAAAATCGTCTAATAGTTGCCAGAATATACTGAAAAGAATGTTAGATAAATATACCACTATTTATATACCCAATGATTATAATTATATACCTTTCACATGAGCTTTAAGGGGGTAATACTCGCTTTTTCTGGATCCCCTTCTCCCTCATGTTTAGCATAATTGTTTTGAAGTTTGAAGACGTTCGTTCCGTTAGTTTGGCGATTTTGAGACCTTTCACCTCATTATTTTGTCAATATTAAGACCTATCGTGCCCTTTAGGTGTCGATTTTTTCCTGGCGAGCGATAGCTAGCCTCTAATTTTAGAAGGAATTGGCCTTCGGCCGGGACATTTTTCTACTGAAAAATGTACAAATTTATCTTGAAAGGGAGTCTAGGTGGTGTTTTTCTAAGGTTGGTGGAGATCTAGCGAGGAAACTCAAAAATAATGTAATTAATAAATATATAGACCAAAAACCAAGCACTACCCCCTTAATACCTTTAATGTTTTTAAAGTGTAGATTATTTGTGTTGTTTACTTTTGCCAGTCATCTTGAGTTTTCACGTATTGGAGTAACGCCGCTGTCACACGAGCGTTTTTTCCGTCAATTTTCCATGAGCAAGTTTGTTCTCGTATTATTTCGGGACATTTTCGCACTGGTATCGGTAACTAGACTGAAGGTAGATTATGTTAGGCGGCTGAATTCGGATAAAGTGTGTTTTGTAAAGCCTCCTGACCATAATTGCCCGGAAAAATTTGCTCGAAAAAAGGTTCGTGTGACTGGCTTAAGATCGGGACTATCGCTTCCTACGTGTCGCCGGAAATAGAAAAGTCTAATTCTATGCAATGAGCCCAATCGAAACTCTCTGTTCAGCTTTGTTATAGTACCATGAGAAACTATAACGAGGCAGAAGATTACTGCATAGTCTTCTCGGTTCTGGTAACACTGTGGTCTGTGTACAGTCGTGGTCATAAGCAAAGTGTATATAGATAGATAGATAGATAGATAGATAGATATATATATATATACACTTTGGTCATGAGTGCTAGAACACCTCCTAATGGTAAAAACCAAGATGGTGGGCAGTAACTATACTCTTGTTTCTTTTCAGCTGACTGTAAATTCAACCCCTTAGCAGCTAATTGCTATGTCTCTGCATCATATTTAGACCAAGTTTATATAATTAACACCGTATTTCGCTACAAAATCTTCATTATAACTGAGAAATCTTGATGGGAACTTTGCAATTTACCGTCAGTTGAAAATAAACAGTAGTGAATGCCAATAATGTTATCGTTGTGGCTTAGGTAGTTTTTTCGATATAGTTCGCCAGTATTTCATAATTGTTCCTCCAAACTTTGTCAAGAAATTCCTGACCACGACTGTATGTGTAGTGTGTGTGTGTGTGTGTGTGTGTGTGTGTGTGTGTCAACGATAATACCCCATAATTACTGTCCCTTGCCAGTATGTTCAACAAAGCAATAGAGTATTGCAGAAATATTTATAAGATGGGAAAATCAAAACTAAAATGTTTTGCTTGGCAAAAGTTCGTTAGAACTTTGGTTAAAGCATTTTATGTTAGCTTTATCTTTCTCCGTTTTTCATTCTACATACAGTAACATGCTATATACTAATGAAGTCGGGTATATATATATTTTATTGTGTATGTCTAGATTATCTTATATATATACTGTATATATACAGTGTATATATATATACTGTATATATACAGTGTATATATATATTCAGTACCAGGGACGTTTTTTTCATCATATGCTGGCAACTATTAGACAATTATATTCATCTGAAGAAGGACCTCTAGCAATAATAAGGCTTCCAACTACCTCAACCAACCCTTTTAGCTACCACAGATCCTATCTAAGCTGCATAATATCGTCTAAATATATCTATAATAAAATATACCTCACGTTGCTGGTACTCAAAGGGTTAAATGCAAATAAACTATACGGTAACAATTGCGTATGTTCAATGTGTAGGGATAAACTCAACATTGTTTATTTCATTATTTGTATATCTAAGAGTAGTAAAACCTATGCCTAGTGTACAAATACATATGAAGGAAGCTATTTGCCACATGCAGTCCATAGTCTCAAAGTTCAGGTGCATTAATCGATGGGCCAGATCCAGAAATCAATCGAATCGGTATCATTATAGGGAGTCCAAATGTTGAGCCTAATCTCTAATAAAGGTCTACTACGTGATATGGGACCGCTAAGAAAGGTAATAATATCGGGTTTGATTAGGAGTAGTGGGCGTACACATTATTTCCGTTAGGCCTATGTGTATTGTAATAACATATTTAAACCCACTATCTTGTAGTTTGAAAGATCGTCTACACCTTGATATACAATTAAGTATGTGGCAGAATATGTATAAGTGTACATATACCTGTAAATACAGTCCTCCTCTACCACTCTTCTCTTCGCCAACATGTAAACAAACCCAGAGTCGATATACGCTTCAAGTCGCTGTGCAGACATCCGAACACAGGGTTTATCGTGACGTCATCTAGAATATAAGTGCTAGTATGCGAATAATATCTATAGTCACGGTTTGCGCATTTGAGTGATTATTATTGATATTCTTTTGTTTGCTAATCCTGCTCATCATATCATCCAGTCATTTATTATTTGTTGGTCAGTTCAACCAGGTTGTCATTTGAACGAGTGTGGAATAGGGGTGTTAAGGTCACTGTCTTAAGATTCGCGAAGTTATTGTATTTTCTGAGGACATCAACTCATCACAACATTTGGTAAAGGTTAGTAGCTGTTAGATATAGGTTAGTACCTGTAAGATATACGTTCGTAGCTGTTTGGTAAAGCTTACAAGCTGGCATGGAAGGGCTAGTTTTGGATAATATTTACGAGCCGCATCACAGCTCAGTTATTGTTACACCTATAATACTAGGATAGGTTAGGTAAGGTTGTTAGGTTAGGCTAATGTCGACTCGATTTTTATAACATAGGCTAGGTCTCGAAAATGCACAAACCCACAGTAGCTGGCATGCAAGGGCTAGTGTTGTATCCCACGTACTGGGTACTAGCAACTCGCAGTAGCTGGCATGCAAGGGCTAGTTTTATATCCCACGTACTGGGTACTAGCAACTCGCAGTAGCTGGCATGCAAGGGCTAGTTTTATATCCCACGTACTGGGTACTAGCAACTCGCAGTAGCTGGCATGCAAGGGCTAGTTTTGTATCCCACGTACTGGGTACTAGCAACTCGCAGTAGCTGGCATGCAAGGGCTAGTGTTGTATCCCACGTACTGGGTACTAGCAACTCGCAGTAGCTGGCATGCAAGGGCTAGTTTTGTATCCCACGTACTGGGTACTAGCAACTCGCAGTAGCTGGCATGCAAGGGCTAGTTTTATATCCCACGTACTGGGTACTAGCAACTCGCAGTAGCTGGCATGCAAGGGCTAGTTTTGTATCCCACGTACTGGGTACTAGCAACTCGCAGTAGCTGGCATGCAAGGGCTAGTTTTGTATCCCACGTACTGGGTACTAGCAACTCGCAGTAGCTGGCATGCAAGGGCTAGTGTTGTATCCCACGTACTGGGTACTAGCAACTCGCAGTAGCTGGCATGCAAGGGCTAGTTTTGTATCCCACGTACTGGGTACTAGCAACTCGCAGTAGCTGGCATGCAAGGGCTAGTGTTGTATCCCACGTACTAGGTCAGGTTAGGTTGGGTTGTTTGGTTAGGTTAATATACTAGGTCTCAGAAACAAGATTCGTAGTAGCGATATTAAAGTTGCAATAGGCTAGGCTAGCGGTCGCACCACTATTCACAGCACACATATAGTAATGGATGCACTATTTTGAGTTTTCACTAGCATTTCCCATTAATTTTCTTTGTTACAAGTGGGTTTTGCCTTTACATTATTGTTTGCCTCAACAATATCAAACTCGGTAGGTGATCAAGATTCTTTAAATACGCCTGCCACTCATAGTGGGCGTGACGTCACGAAACTCATCCTTTCAGCCAATCACAGACGCTTTCTCGACTGTGAATGTGTTCGGATACACACGACCACCACCCTTGGCCACCACGGGTTTTTCTATCCATAGAGTTTTTCAACCCCTCTCTTTCCCTGATATATTTCATGCCCTCCCCACCTATCGGGGTAAATATTTTTATATTGTTTAGGCAAACAACATAATGTGAAGTTAAAAGACACTTGTAACAAAGAATAATAATGGAAACACTAGTGAAAACTCCAAATAGTGCGTCCGTATGTGTCCTGTCAATACTGGTACGCCCACTACTCCTAATCTTACCCAATGTAGCTTATTGGGGGTCTGACTGGGGATTAGGCTATTTTAGTTTGAAAGAAGTCTGGGAAGAAATTTGTGTTAGCCTAGGGGACAAACTAAAATATACTAGTCGAAAATGGCAATAGCAAGCACTATTCTCAATGATAATAATTAAACAAAGTATCATAATAGCCCACAATGCGTCGCTCCAAATAGTGTTAACCTACTCAGTACCGGTGTCGTCCTATTATTTTTATTCTAGCTACTAATAAACGATTTTATGTAGTTATAAAACTACCTACAGCAATGAATATGCTTCGAACTACCTCCCTAAACCCTTTTTACTACCACAGATCCTTCTTAAACAGCACAAAATCGTCTCAATATACCTAGAATGAAATTAAGAGGACGTGGCCGGTACAGAAGGGGTTAAGCTTTCTAAGTAATACCGAGGTGAATCGAATCTGTTCACTATTTATTTACGTAATATACTGTTTACATTTCAGTAATTCGCTTTGCTATTCGAGTATTCATATAATGTGTCTTTGATATACGTCTTTTAGAGTGTACTATCTAGGACATGCGTCATGGCTCATTTTAACTCCTCGAACTACTTTAATAAACTCTCGAACTGCATAATATTATACCCTCTAGGACATAAATTATGGTCTTAGATTTTCGAAGCTATCCCAAACTGATTCGAATCTTCTAATTTATTCGTGTCCCTAGTTATGGATTTCGTAAGTTCGTTTAATCCGTTTGGGGATTCAGAAAAGGCTATGACTTATTTCCTAGAGCGTACAGTTTCCCACATAGTCTTGTTCCTCTAAGAGATATTAAACATCGAAGTACAATGCTCATGATTGAATTGGTAGTTTCTAATGCAATGGTTAACTCATCGAACTAGTCAACTGATAATTAAAAGAAACTACACTTGCAATTCATTCATGTACTAATTCTACTTTCATACACAAGATGATGATGAGGAACTGAACTTATGTGGGCAACTACAGGAAATGGGTGTGGACAAATTGTGTGTAATTCTTATCTCGACACTTGTTTCATATTGAACTATCCAAGCGAATCAATGAAGGTTCAAAGTTAGCATACGACGTTGGGGTGGTTCGCTTGGTCTCGAGACGGTATCGAAGGTGTTGAGATTCATATGTCCTACAGTGAGTGTTAATAGACATTGATATTTAGCCGAAATGCAAGCTGAAATACGTTTATGGAACACGCATACATTACAGTTAATCACATTCAAAATAATGTCATTCACCATAAACCCAATATGTGTGTAAGTCTGGTAAATATTGATGTAAAGCGCTTGAACTGCCTGATAGCCCAAATCTCACAAATGGTCATTTCTCTGAGGCTGGGTGGTCAGACGTGCCAGTTTGTGCCGTATTATTGAATTCGTTGGACTGGTGTTGTCTATAAGTGTATTTCTACTTATTTCGACCATCAATGGATCGGGGTTCACTATGGTAATGCTTAAGGGGAGGCAGACCGTTTTTCTGGACCCCCTTCTCCCTAATGTTTAGCCCCACTAGTTTTCAGATTATAAGATGTTCGGCCCATTAGCCTAGTTTGGCGATTTTAACACCTTTCGCACCATTTCGTTGTCAATGTTAAGACCTATCGTGCCATTTAGGTTTCGATTATTTCCTGGCGAGCGATAGCGAGCCTGTAATTATAAGAGAAACCGGCCTTCGGCCGGGACATATTTCTACCGAAAAATATACAAACTTATCTTGAAGGGGGGTCTAGGGGGTGTTTTTCTAAGCTTGATGGAGGTCTAGGGAGGAAACTTAAAACATATATGAATAAATGAATTAATAGACCAAACAAACGGTCTGCCTCCCCTTAATTAATCACCTTGACCTTTTATGACATCATTAAGCATATCAAAAGGATACGTATATACTGTTAACCTGTTTTACTTGTTTATGGCGAACTACAATATAATAATGACATTATATAAAAGTCCCTGCTTGATTGTTTACGGTGGTTGCCGACTAAGAATACGAACGTTTCAAAATGACAATTCTTTCGTGAACTGGAGAAAATAAAATGAAAATTGCGTAATATAGGGTACGAAAAACTGCTACAATGAAAAATCGGATGCAGTCCATAGAGCTAAATTATTATTAAGCAATTTCGATATTCTAATGAAACATATTGATTTTTTTTTTTTTTTTTAAACATATGGCCAAGTAAGTGTTTTCCCCCATTCTGTTTATCGTCTAAAGTTGATATAGAAATGTACCAGCAAATTCTGCAGGTGATTGTACCTGGTTGCTAGGTAAGGCTTCGGAGTTCATGAATTTAGGAAGCACCGACGATGAGGGTGTGTGAGATTAGGCCAGATCCAAAAAAAGTGGCCTTTTCCTTATTAATGAACGAAACGCGAAGAAATAACCGTTAGCTTTTGGAATGTGGGTGTTATTCAGTGCTCGTTCATACATGATCGTTCAGTTTCCCATACTTAGCTCGGTCTGGAATTGGCAACATAAGAAAACGGCTAAGAGTTGAGCGGTCTCTGGCAACTAGCGGCCGAGCGAACCCACCGCCGCCTCCTCTTGGGGCCCCACCGAAGTCACTCGCCCGGCTCCCCCAGACTATTTATTCCTCCACCGTCTCAGACCCGTACAGCCTAGGAAACCGCTCTCGGGCGCGCGCGGTTTTGGCCGAAGTGAGAGAGACAGAGTTAGTTAGTTATCTAAATAGGACTTCAGAGGCTATCAACACTTCTGGATTATTAAGCCAGCACACTGCAAGTCAAGTAAATGTTCGAGAATCCCAGTCCCTAGAAAGAGAGAGGAAAAAGAGGAGATAGAGAGAGGCTAGTTTCTTTATTGAGTGTTGTTCACAAAGTGCGGCGCAGTGATGGACGAGGGAGATGGTTCTTCGTTCACTCCCTACTACTACTACGGAGGCGCGGCAGATCCCTGGACGTACGGCGCCCTCGAAAGGTAAGTTCGTGATGTCTGGGCGGTGTGCATGCGGTACAGTCATGACCAAAAGTCGAGGCCTACCTTCATAACTTAAACAATACTATTATCTTTGCTCATACGAAAAATATCATACGTTCCGAAATATAACTGAACTGAACTTATTTGTACTGTAGATATAATCGGAGTTGAAATTATGGGGGGGGGGTTGGCTATGAGTTAACCTATTCTATAACGGCGTCGTAATATTATTCGTATGCTAGCTATATTTGTTCGGTGTTATGCAGCTTAAGAAGGACGTGTGGTAGTAAAAAAAGGTTGAGTGAGATAGTTCGAAGCATGTTAATTGCTGGAGGCCCTTTTTTAACTGAATAGTAGCCAGAATAAAGTTAAAAGAACGTCGCCGGTACAGAAAGGGTTAATGTGCGCACCTGGCAATTGAATATCGGTAATATTTTAGAACTGTAATGGACCCAAATTGGATAACCTTGTGTTTGGTAATGAAGATCAGTGTTTCGGAGCTTCATTGTAACGGTCGATGGCTAGAGAAATAGTTAAGGGGGGATTGGTTTATTTATTTGCATATTGTTTATCTTTATATTATTTATAAGTTTCTTCCCTAGACCTCCATCAAGCTGTACACAACATCCCCTAGACCCCCCTTCATGATGAATGTGTACATTTTTCGATAGAAAAATGTCCCGGCCAAAGGCCGATTACTCTTAAAATTCCAGGCTCGCTATAACTCGCCAGAAAAAATCGACACCTAAATGGCATGACAGGTCTTAATATTGACAAAGAAATGGGGCGTAAGGTCCATTAAATCGCCAAATGGATGATTTAAATCGCCAAATGGACGATTTAAATCGCCAAACTAATGTCCCCGAACGTCTTAAAATAAAAAAACTAACGGGGATAAATAAGAGGGAGAAGGTGGCCCCTAAAACCGGCCCATCCTCCCTTAACGGCGCATGCGCAGATATCCAACTACTATTCGCTAGGTCGCCATTTTGCATACTCGAGCACGTGGCATTAACCCCTTCTGTACCTGTGATGACCTTTTCGTTATAGTTTGGCATCTATTAGACGATGTTGTTCAGCTTGGGATGGACGTCTACCCATTAACAGCCTACAGATTACTGCGATTAATCCTTTTAGCTACCATCATAGACTACAGTAGATCTGGACTGCACACGAAAATGGAACTTTGCAGTAAGGGACCCAAAATCGGAGAACGAACCCCCAAGTTTGAACCTCTAAACCGCGAAAATTTTATATTTTCGCAGTTTCGAGGTTCGAACTTGAGGGTTCTTTCTCCGATTTTGGGTCCCTTACTGCAAAGTTCCATTTTCGTGTCCAGTCCAAATCTACTGTAGTCTATGCAACCATTTATCCTTCCTAAGCTTTATAGAAAAGTCTTAAATGTAACTGAAATCAAATATTCAAGACGTCGCCGGTACAGAAAGTTGACATTGCGTTTATAGATAACCAGAAATTGTATAATGTTTTAAACCTCTTTATTAACCTTCGAAACTGACAAATTAAACGACTTGCCTATAGATATCTATATTTTATTGATTTCACCACAACACCATACACCTCCAGTTAAACTAATTAAAGCATATAATATGTGATCCACCGGGATTCGAACCTGGGTTATCAAACGCAGATTTTTAAACGCTCTAACCATTACACCACCAAAACGGGGATGGTAGTGGTGAGGTTATGGAGTGATGGTAGTGGTGAGGTTATGGAGTGATGGTAGTGGTGAGGTTATCTGGGGATAGTAGTGGTGAGGTTATGGAGTGATGGTAGTGGTGAGGTTATGGAGTGATGGTAGTGGTGAGGTTATCTGGGGATGGTAGTGGTGAGGTTATGGAGTGATGGTAGTGGTGAGGTTATGGAGTGATGGTAGTGGTGAGGTTATCTGGGGATGGTAGTATTTGAGGTGATGGTAGTGGTAAGGTTATGGAGTGATGGTAGTGGTGAGGTTATGGAGAGGTTATGGAGTGATTATCTGGGGATGGTAGTGGTGAGGTTATCTGGGGATGGTAGTGGTGAGGTTATCTGGGGATGGTAGTGGTGAGGTTATGGAGTGATGGTAGCGGTGAGGTTATGGAGTGATGGTAGTGGTGAGGTTATGGAGTGATGGTAGTGGTGAGGTTATCTGGGGATGGTAGTGGTGAGGTTATGGAGTGATGGTAGTGGTGAGGTTATGGAGTGATGGTAGTGGTGACGTTACCTGGGGATGGTAGTGGTGAGGTTATCTGGAGATGGTAGTGGTGAGGTTACCTGGGGATGGTAGTGGTGAGGTTACCTGGGGATGGTAGTGGTGAGGTTATCTGGGGATGGTAGTGGTGAGGTTATGGAGTGATGGGAGTGGTGAGGTTATGGAGTGGTGGTAGTGGTGAGGTTATGGAGTGATGGTAGTGGTGAGGTTATATGGGGATGGTAGTGGTGAGGTTAGTTGGTGATGGTAGTGGGGAGGTGGTAGTGGTGAGGTTATGGAGTGATGGTAGTGGTGAGGTTATCTGGGGATGGTAGTGGTGAGGTTATGGAGTGATGGTAGTGGTGAGGTTATGGAGTGATGGTAGTGGTGAGGTTATCTGGGGATGGTAGTGGTGAGGTTATCTGGGGATGGTAGTGGTGAGGTTAGGTGGTGAGGTTATCTGGGGATGGTAGTGGTGAGGTTAGATGGGGATGGTAGTGGTGAGGTTATCTGGGGATGGTAGTGATGAGGTTAGTTGGTGATGGTAGTGGTGAGGTTAGTTGGTGAGGTTAGGTGGTGATGGTAGTGGTGAGGTTATGGAGTGATGGTAGTGGTGAGGTTATGGAGTGATGGTAGTGGTGAGGTTATGGAGTGATGGTAGTGGTGAGGTTATCTGGAGATGGTAGTGGTGAGGTTATCTGGAGATGGTAGTGGTGAGGTTATCTGGGGATGGTAGTGGTGAGGTTATCTGGGGATGGTAGTGGTGAGGTTATGGAGTGATGGTAGTGGTGAGGTTATCTGGGGATGGTAGTGGTGAGGTTATCTGGGGATGGTAGTGGTGAGGTTATCTGGAGATGGTAGTGGTGAGGTTATCTGGGGATGGTAGTGGTGAGGTTATGGAGTAATGGTAGTGGTGAGGTTATGGAGTAATGGTAGTGGTGAGGTTATGGTAGTGGTGAGGTTATGGAGTGGTGAGGTTATGGAGTGATGGTAGTGGTGAGGTTATCTGGGGATGGTAGTGGTGAGGTTATGGAGTGATGGTAGTGGTGAGGTTATCTGGAGATGGTAGTGGTGAGGTTATCGGGGGATGGTAGTGGTGAGGTTATGGAGTGATGGTAGTGGTGAGGTTATGGAGTGATGGTAGTGGTGAGGTTATCTGGAGATGGTAGTGGTGAGGTTATGGAGTGATGGTAGTGGTGAGGTTATGGAGTGATGGTAGTGGTGAGGTTATGGAGTGATGGTAGTGGTGAGGTTATGGAGTGATGGTAGTGGTGAGGTTATGGAGTGATGGTAGTGGTGAGGTTATCTGGGGATGGTAGTGGTGAGGTTATCTGGGGATGGTAGTGGTGAGGTTATGGAGTGATGGTAGTGGTGAGGTTATGGAGTGATGGTAGTGGTGAGGTTATGGAGTGATGGTAGTGGTGAGGTATTGGAGTGATGCTAGTGGTGAGGTTACCTGGGGATGGTAGTGGTGAGGTTACCTGGGGATGGTAGTGGTGAGGTTATCTGGGGATGGTAGTGGTGAGGTTATCTGGGGATGGTAGTGGTGAGGTTATGGAGTGATGGTAGTGGTGAGGTTATGGAGTGATGGTAGTGGTGAGGTTATGGAGTGATGGTAATGGTGAGGTTATCTGGGGATGGTAGTGGTGAGGTTATGGAGTGATGGTAGTGGTGAGGTTATCTGGGGATGGTAGTGGTGAGGTTATCTGGAGATGGTAGTGGTGATGGTAGTGGTGAGGTTATCTGGAGATGGTAGTGGTGAGGTTATGGAGTGATGGTAGTGGTGAGGTTATGGAGTGATGTTAGTGGTGAGGTTATGGAGTGATGGGAGTGGTGAGGTTATGGAGTGGTGGTAGTGGTGAGGTTATGGAGTGGTGGTAGTGGTGAGGTTATGGAGTGGTGGTAGTGGTGAGGTTATGGAGTGATGGTAGTGGTGAGGTTATCTGGGGATGGTAGTGGTGAGGTTAGTTGGTGATGGTAGTGGTGAGGTTATGGAGTGATGGTAGTGGTGAGGTTATCTGGGGATGGTAGTGGTGAGGTTATGGAGTGATGGTAGTGGTGAGGTTATCTGGGGATGGTAGTGGTGAGGTTATGGAGTGATGGTAGTGGTGAGGTTATCTGGAGATGGTAGTTGTGAGGTTAGGTGGTGAGGTTATCTGGGGATGGTAGTGGTGAGGTTATCTGGGATGGTAGTGGTGAGGTTATGGAGTGATGGTAGTGGTGAGGTTATGGAGTGATGGTAGTGGTGAGGTTATGGAGTTATGGTAGTGGTGAGGTTATCTGGGGATGGTAGTGGTGAGGTTATGGAGTGATGGTAGTGGTGAGGTTATCTGGAGATGGTAGTGGTGAGGTTAGGTGGTGAGGTTATCTGGGGATGGTAGTGGTGAGGTTAGGTGGTGAGGTTATCTGGGGATGGTAGTGGTGAGGTTAGTTGGTGATGGTAGTGGTGAGGTTAGTTGGTGATGGTAGTGGTGAGGTTAGTTGGTGAGGTTAGGTGGTGATGGTAGTGGTGAGGTTATGGAGTGATGGTAGTGGTGAGGTTATGGAGTGATGGTAGTGGTGAGGTTATGGAGCTATGGTAGTGGTGAGGTTATCTGGAGATGGTAGTGGTGAGGTTATCTGGGGATGGTAGTGGTGAGGTTATCTGGGGATGGTAGTGGTGAGGTTATGGAGTGATGGTAGTGGTGAGGTTATCTGGGGATGGTAGTGGTGAGGTTATCTGGGGATGGTAGTGGTGAGGTTATCTGGAGATGGTAGTGGTGAGGTTATGGAGTAATGGTAGTGGTGAGGTTATGGAGTAATGGTAGTGGTGAGGTTATGGAGTAATGGTAGTGGTGAGGTTATGGAGTAATGGTAGTGGTGAGGTTATGGAGTAATGGTAGTGGTGAGGTTATCTGGGGATGGTAGTGGTGAGGTTATGGAGTGATGGTAGTGGTGAGGTTATCTGGAGATGGTAGTGGTGAGGTTATCGGGGGATGGTAGTGGTGAGGTTATGGAGTGATGGTAGTGGTGAGGTTATGGAGTGATGGTAGTGGTGAGGTTATCTGGAGATGGTAGTGGTGAGGTTATGGAGTGATGGTAGTGGTGAGGTTATGGAGTGATGGTAGTGGTGAGGTTATGG
>JBAKBP010026028.1:0-32363 GCA_037953745.1 Lithodes maja
AGAAACGGCTCGGCAAAGGCAGTTGTTAAAAACTTATTATTGTTCTGTTCCCGTTATGGATTTCCACGCGAGGTGCAGTCAGACCAGGGGAGCAATTTTACATCCAAATTGTTCAAGCAAACCCTTCAGTTGCACGGTATATGTTCTGTAGTGTCGTCAGCCTACCATCCCGAGAGTCAGGGAGTCTTGGAGCGGTGGCACTCGACCCTGAAGAGTATGCTACGCTGTTACTGTGCAGAACATGACACTGATTGGGATTTGGGTCTGCCGTATGTTCTGTTCGCTGCACGTGAAGTCCCAGGAGAGAGCCTGGGGTTCAGTCCAAATCAACTAGTCTTTGGCCATAATGTGAGAGGACCTTTAAGTATGGTGAAAGAGATCTGGGAGGGCGAAGAGAAGCCGGGGTCTGTACTTAAATATATCCTTGAGAGCCGGGAGAGACTTATAGGTTGCATGGCAGCGGCAGGTAATAACTTGGTTAATGCACAGGCGGTCATGAAGCACCAGTATGACGCCAAGGTGAAGCTTCGGGAGTTTTCGGTGGGTCAGGAGGTAATGTTGCTTTTACCTTTGCCTGGACACCCCCTTTCTGCCAAGTTTATTGGGCCGTATGTGGTGGCTAAGAAACTGTCCGACCTTGATTATCTCGTTGCAACACCTGACCGTAGAAAAAAACATCAGTTATGTCATGTTAACCTCATGAAAGAGTATGTGAGACGCCCCTCAGAGCCTCTCACTGTCCCTGTGCTGGCCTGCAGCGGCCAGGGTGGAGAAGGAGGTGGGGACAGTCATGCTGCTGAGGAGGATAGCTGGGACTGTGTCATTTCCGCGGAACAGTGGGCGGGGAATACTGAACAAGAGGCTAGGCAAGCTGTAAGTCACCTGCCTGAGCACCAGGGTGCTGCTGTCCTAGGCCTGTTCAGGTCATACCCCTCTGTTTTCGCCGAACACCCAGGTCTCACTACTCAGGTAACGCACGACGTGGACGTCGGTGATAATGTGCCCTTCAAGTCAGTGCCCTACCGTGTGCCCCCGGTAAAGTTGCCAGCTTTACGGGAGGAGTTAAAGTACATGGTTGAGAGAGGGATGATCACTGAAGGTTATGTGAAGTGGACATCACCCGTCACGTTGCAGCCAAAACCTGACGGCAAGGTGCGGTTCTGCATAGATTTTCGTAGGCTAAATGGCTTGACCACTACCAACCCTTACCCTTTGCCTCGAGTTGACGACAGCGTGGACAAGATAGGGAATGCAAAGTACCTTACTAAAATTGATCTTGTAAAAGGCTACTGGCAAGTACCCCTGTCGGACCGAGCTAAGCAAGTTTGTGGTTTTGTGGTAGATGGCAAGACCTACCAATGTAACGTAATGCCTTATGGGCTTAAGAACGCACCTGCCACGTTTCAGAACCTGATGAACGATATTTGTGACGAAATCCCTAACTGCACGGTCTACCTTGATGACGTGATAGTGTATGATGACGATTTTGAAAATCACCTAAGGCACTTAGAGACCCTGTTTGGGAAGTTGCACGATGCTGGGCTGGTGGTGAACCTGAGGAAGTGCGAGTTTGTAAAGGCTACTGTGCAGTATCTTGGCTTCGTGGTCGGGTTAGGCCGGGTGTGCCCCCCCCTGAGCAAGATACAGGCTATCAATATGTTTCCCAGGCCCACCACTAAGCGCCAGGTCATGCGGTTCCTAGGTATGATAGGCTATTATAGGCGCTTCATCCGGGGATACTCTACTGTCTTAGCACCGTTAACTGATCTACTGTCGAAGTCAGTGAAGTTCTGTTGGGCTGCGGAGTGTCAGAGGGCTTTCGACCTAGTCAAGCACCTGCTGTGTACACATCCGATTTTGAGGGCCCCAGACTTCTCCAGGAGTTTTCAGCTGGCGACTGATGCCAGCGGTGTGGGTGCCGGGGCAGTGTTACTGCAGACTGATTCCGAGGGCTTGGAACACCCAGTGGTGAGCTTCTTTTCTCGCAAGTTTAATTCGGCACAAAGGAATTACTCGACTACAGTATAGAGAAGGAGCTTCTGGCTATCGTTTTGTCGCTCAAACATTTCGAAGTTTATGTTCCAGCCTACGGCCCGGTAGTGACGATTTATACGGACCATCATCCCTTGAAATTCCTAAATCAGTTTCACAATCGGAATATGCGGTTGACCAGGTGGTCCCTAATGCTCCAAGAGTATAATCTCAACATTCAGCATATTGCCGGGAGTGAGAACGTGATAGCAGATTGTCTATCAAGGGTTGATGATCCAAGATAGTCGTGCACGGTGTGTGGGTTGAGCAGGAGTAAAATTAGCTATCATAACGCCGTCCAAAAAGATTATAAAACAATAAAAATAAACGAAAATTTTTTTTTTTTTTTTTTTTAGTTTTGTAAGTCTTTATTGTTGTAGCATGATGCATGCGATATTGTGTTTTATGTATAATTCACACTTCAGTTGTTGTGCACCTTTTGCAATTAGTGGCAGCTAAGGGTAGCAGGTCGGTTGGTTGCCTGTCAGATTTTGATAATGCTTCTAAGGTCGATTATCTAAAATCTTGGGGGGGCTGTGACGCACCCAGTGCTTTGCAACGCAACCTGATTGTACTCCTTGGTACTCGACTGTACCGCCCGTGATCTGGCTACCGTCAGCTGCAATGTATATTGAGTGTGACAACTTATAACTATGTTCTTTGTATCTCTGCAAAGGTCTCGTCATGTGCTAACCAGTGGTGGGTTTTGTTTTAAGCCATGTCGAGACCTTCCATTTAATATGTAGTATCAATAGAGAAGTTGATAGATAAGACAATGGGAGTTCAGAGAGAGAGAGTGAGTTAGGCTTCAGAGCAAGAGGGTAGCAACGCGCCACGCTGCCGGCCGGGTGGTTGCCAGACGTATGGACTGGTTGGCAGCCTTGCGCTTATAGCTAGGCGCGACAGGGTTGGTAGTCCATTGCTGCTGCCTACGCTGCTTGGGGCTGGGCCCATGTTGTCGTACAGCACATTGCCTGGAGGCTGGCTGCGTGTTCCATGACCAGGTTGCCTAGAACCTTTGAGATTCTAACATCCCTTGCCCTCTCTCCCAACTTCTCACGGTTGCACTCTTTCTCTCTGACGACATTACTCTCATTTCATTCTTCTCTCTATTTAAATGCATAACCTTCCCTTGAGGTCCTAAAGGAGTTTCAGCACTCACCTCTCGTATTACTCTTAGGACAAGCATATATTTACATGTATTAGATTAAGGGGTTAATGTGAACAGCGATCTTCTTGATGAGGATAGTTGGTGAATGTTCTACATGTTCACGAGTTATATGCCCCGCTCATCATCCCATTTGTGACTAGACTGGTGCCATGTGTAAGAGCCCGACCATGCCCAGGAGTTGTCTGTGGAGGGACGAGGACTTAGCCTTGATTTGCATACCGAGCCAGGAGCGAGTGTAGCACCCGAGACTACAGCTCGCTCGTAGTGCCGGTATAGTAGAGTAACGTAATTTATCTGTCCTTGTGTTCTCTACAGTCTTCTCCTGGGTTCTCGCTTTCGGTGCTGGGACTCGTTGTTCCTGTGACTTGGCCTGCTAGCTAGAACACATGGGGATGATGAGTGGGATATATCTTTATTTTACTATGCATTGCAGCTCTCTTTAAGTATATGTATGTAACACTTTACAAAACACATTACTCACACACAAGACAACACTATTAATACTTTCATGTATCAATTAACTGCACTGTCGTTTTGCTGCTGTGTCCAGAGTTCTGTTGCGTAGGGCGCATACGGACTCGGGAGGGGAGACAGAGTGAGAGAAGCGAAGTAGCCTATGCGGTAGTAGGCTACCGGCGCAGTACTGTTGCCTGCAACCTTTTAGTTATTCCAAGTATAGATTCATTATTATAATAAGTGACTACTATTTATGTTCCTCCCATGTGTATTATTAGGTATCTACTGGATCATGAACATCTTGTATGCTACATGCTAGTGCATGTTAGTAGGGGACAGTTATTGTAGGGCACGCGCTTTCAAGTAGGCGTGTACATTTGTTATTTAGCATTTCACTGTCATACCTTTAGCCTGCTTCTATTCTACATTATTAGAGGCTTAATATTAACGTAGTTTCTTGAGTATTGCATTTCTTTAGTAATAACGTAACCTATAAATGTCTGAGGGAGTTTAGCCTCATAGCCTACCCCTGTTGTACACTTTCGCCGAGTTAAGGTACCTCGTTACCGTAGACGATAACTCTGTAGGGCGTTGGTGCTTTTGTTGTCTGGAGCATATAGTATTTGGGACTGGAATCGAGCGTGTCGTTGTCACTTAAGCCATTTCTGTCCTACGATCAAGAATCCCGAATATGTATTGCCGATCCAGCCGTAACAAAATGGCGACCTTGCACAAGATTCAGTAGTATCCTATCACATGTTTTTGGAGAACTATTCTATGCTACCTAGTAGAGCTGGCTAGAATTTTCTTGCATATTGGAGGAATTTTTATTGTGTCATTATTGTATTGGTGGACTTGCAGATTGTTTCGTTAGGTGTCTAGAGTAGAGTCATTCAAGCATCTTTAACATTTTGTGAGTCGAGACTGCAATTAGTAATAAGCACTTTTTTTTTTTATGAACAGCAATTGTATAACCAGCACTATGTCTAATGACTCATCATTTACGGGGAGGATAACATGGTACAGCCTAGTGACAGCAAGTACAGCAGATATTTAGGGAGGGGAGTGTTATAAGTGGAGAGAGGGATGCCCGGGCATTTTTGCAGACACCTTTGACCGAACAGCGCCTGCTGGCTATTGATTGTTACGGTCTTCGCTGTTTAGCCACGGTTTTGGGGCGGGACTGTCCTGACAGTTGGCCCAAGAAGAATTTGGTGGCATGTTTGTTGGGTGATGGCGATGGGGTGGTGGGTGGAGTGGGGTCTTGGGGGGTTCCCTCCAAGCCTCCATTCCACTCTACCCCTGAGCTGGGCCCTCAGCCAGCGAGTCTTAGCACGATGCAGCAGGAGGGTTCTCAATGGCAAGCTGGCTTACCCGTAAACACGTCTCGGTGTGGATCCCCATTTTGTGCTTCCCCCCCCCAGGCCTGTCTCCTGAGATGTTATTTCAGCTAGAACTAGCTAAGCTTAAGTTGCAAGAGAATCAACAGGCTAGTATAGAACGGATTAAGCTGCAGGAGACTCAGATACAACAGGCTAGTATAGAACGCATAGAGGTTGCTAGAATCCAAGCCAATCAGGATGCAACCAGGTACCAGGCTGAAATGGATGTCGAGAAGTCTAGAGTAGAGACCACGGGGCGTCATCTCGGTGGTGGGCACTGGGTTACAGACTCACTTTCGCATTTAATTAAGTTAGTACCCCGCATTTGATGAGACAGCAGTGACTGAGTTTTTGCTCGTTTCGAAAAGAAGTGTCGGTGAGTATGACTGGCCGGAGGTTAAATGGGCAGCATTAGTTTCATCACGTCTAGTGGGTAAGGGGTTGAAAGCCTACGATGCACTGTCACTGGACGAGAGTGTCGTGTATGGACTGGTGACGGAGGCTGTGCTCCGGGCCTACGAACTGCAACCCGAAACCCCGTGGCGTGAATAAGAAGAGCGACGTCAGTTTTATGGAGCACGCACGGGACTTAACAGATGCATGTAATAACTGGTTTCGGTCCGAGCACGCAGAGTCGGCTGAGGAAATTAAGCAACTTTTCTATCTGGAACAGTTTTACAAATGTACTGGAACCGATCTAACGCTGAACATTAAGGAAAAATGTCCCAAGATGGCAGACCTCAGATTATCATTGATTCGTGGTTGCGGTGCCGCTCAGAGGGCTGAGTCAGGGCAGAAGGGGCGCTATACCCCACCCACCAGAGTTTTCGATAATAACAAATCCTATGACACACATAACCACACTAAAAGCATTGCACCTAATAACACCTACAAACACAAGCCTCTCCCGTTTACTAAAGGTCAGGCCCCTTCTTCGCCCGCACAAGGGAAGAAGCCCATTGGGGATGTGAAATGTTACAAATGTCAGAAGCTAGGCCATTATTCACGTGAGTGCCCTAGTAACACTCCCGCTAAGCCGGTGTCATTGGTTCACAGTATCGGTGTGTCTCTGAAGGCTGCAGCAACTGCCCGGGGTAGGTTGTCAGCAGCTGAGGCACACGCGGTAAAGAAGCGTACGGAAGGCTCGACACCTGTCCGGGACACTTTCTGTAGCCATCGGGGACACAGGTTTGTGAGCTGGGGGAGTGAACTACGGAGGGTTGACTTGCTGAGGGATACGGAGGCTTCGCAAACTTTGTTGAGGAACTTCACAGGGAAACCGATAAATGCGGCCAGAGTTGTTGTGGTGCAGGGTATAAATGCTATGAGGTCATACCCACTTGTGAGGTTGGAGTTGAGAGTGGGAGAGGTGTGCAGGGAGCTGGATGTAGGGATCGTTGAGTGTTTGCCAGTTGAGGGCGTCGACCTTCTTCTCGGCAACGACTTTGCGGTGCCCACTTCCGGGACTCCACCCTTAGTCGTTGCCGAGAGGGCGGCCGACGTGGATGGTGAGAATCGGGAATGGGTTGGGAGGTGCCAACAGGATGAGATGGCCTGTGTGGTAACCCGATCTCGCTCTGCGGCTCCTGCACAGCCTAGCACTCAACCTCGGGGACAGTGGAGGAAGGATCAGGAGAAGGTTGCTAAGGGCAGGAAAAGGGACATTGATTCTGCTGCACTTCTCGGTGATTCGGTACTTGGACCTATAATAACACGGGAGTTGACTCTGGCCCAGATATGGTGTGTAACAAGGCAGAGTTGGGTAAGACTTCGCGTGAGGCAAGAGCTGTAGCGAGAGCCACTAAGGCAGTAGAGCCTACTAGCCGGGGTAATGTCTTATTACAAAACCATCTTGATGCATTGACGCCCGGGGACATTAGTGAGCAGCAGCTGCAAGACGCTAGCCTAGCTCGTTATAGCAATGGTGCCATAGAGTTGGAGGAAGATGGGGATGCGAAGCCGGGAGATTTCTTTAGGCTCAACGGGATATTGTACCGCAGATTTCTAGACCCCAAATCGAAGTGGGAGGGCGGTGCGAGGGTAGTAGACCAGGTGGTTGTTCCAAATAAGTATAGAGAGTCCTTATTGTGTCTGGCGCATGATGTGCCGGTGGCGGGTCATTTGGGGGTAACAAAAACATTGGCGGCATTGGGCAGGTTTTTCTGGTGGCCTGGGGTCAAGGCTGATGTCTGTGCATGGGTGGCTGGGTGTGCGACCTGCCAGACAACGGGGAAGCCTAACCAGACAATCCCGAAGGCACCTTTGTTTCCCATACCTGTCACCGGGCCTCCGTTCAGCAAAGTTGTAGTAGATTTGGTTGGCCCTTTCCCGCCTACTAGTAGTGGCAATAAATTCCTGTTGACAATCATGGATGTGGCTACGAGATACCCGGACGCATACCCCATGAGAAACGGCTCGGCAAAGGCAGTTGTTAAAAACTTATTATTGTTCTGTTCCCGTTATGGATTTCCACGCGAGGTGCAGTCAGACCAGGGGAGCAATTTTACATCCAAATTGTTCAAGCAAACCCTTCAGTTGCACGGTATATGTTCTGTAGTGTCGTCAGCCTACCATCCCGAGAGTCAGGGAGTCTTGGAGCGGTGGCACTCGACCCTGAAGAGTATGCTACGCTGTTACTGTGCAGAACATGACACTGATTGGGATTTGGGTCTGCCGTATGTTCTGTTCGCTGCACGTGAAGTCCCAGGAGAGAGCCTGGGGTTCAGTCCAAATCAACTAGTCTTTGGCCATAATGTGAGAGGACCTTTAAGTATGGTGAAAGAGATCTGGGAGGGCGAAGAGAAGCCGGGGTCTGTACTTAAATATGTCCTTGAGAGCCGGGAGAGACTTATAGGTTGCATCGCAGCGGCAGGTAATAACTTGGTTAATGCACAGGCGGTCATGAAGCACCAGTATGACGCCAAGGTGAAGCTTCGGGAGTTTTCGGTGGGTCAGGAGGTAATGTTGCTTTTACCTTTGCCTGGACACCCCCTTTCTGCCAAGTTCATTGGGCCGTATGTGGTGGCTAAGAAACTGTCCGACCTTGATTATCTCGTTGCAACACCTGACCGTAGGAAAAAACATCAGTTATGTCATGTTAACTTCATGAAAGAGTATGTGAGACGCCCCTCAGAGCCTCTCACTGTCCCTGTGCTGGCCTGCAGCGACCAGGGTGGAGAAGGAGGTGGGGACAGTCATGCTGCTGAGGAGGATAGCTGGGACTGTGTCATTTCCGCGGAACAGTGGGCGGGGAATACCGAACAAGAGGCTAGGCAAGCTGTAAGTCACCTGCCTGAGCACCAGGGTGCTGCTGTCCTAGGCCTGTTCAGGTCATACCCCTCTGTTTTCGCCGAACACCCAGGTCTCACTACTCAGGTAACGCACGACGTGGACGCCGGTGATAATGTGCCCTTCAAGTCAGTGCCCTACCGTGTGCCCCCGGTAAAGTTGCCAGCTTTACGGGAGGAGTTAAAGTACATGGTTGAGAGAGGGATGATCACTGAAGGTTATGTGAAGTGGACATCACCCATCACGTTGCAGCCAAAACCTGACGGCAAGGTGCGGTTCTGCATAGATTTTCGTAGGCTAAATGGCTTGACCACTACCAACCCTTACCCTTTGCCTCGAGTTGACGACAGCGTGGACAAGATAGGGAATGCAAAGTACCTTACTAAAATTGATCTTGTAAAAGGCTACTGGCAAGTACCCCTGTCGGACCGAGCTAAGCAAGTTTGTGGTTTTGTGGTAGATGGCAAGACCTACCAATGCAACGTAATGCCTTATGGGCTTAAGAACGCACCTGCCACGTTTCAGAACCTGATGAACGATATTTGTGACGAAATCCCTAACTGCACGGTCTACCTTGATGACGTGATAGTATATGATGACGATTTTGAAAATCACCTAAGGCACTTAGAGACCATGTTTGGGAAGTTGCACGATGCTGGGCTGGTGGTGAACCTGAGGAAGTGCGAGTTTGTAAAGGCTACTGTGCAGTATCTTGGCTTTGTGGTCGGGTTAGGCCGGGTGTGCCCCCCCCTGAGCAAGATACAGGCTATCAATATGTTTCCCAGGCCCACCACTAAGCGCCAGGTCATGCGGTTCCTAGGTATGATAGGCTATTATAGGCGCTTCATCCGGGGATACTCTACTGTCTTAGCACCGTTAACTGATCTACTGTCGAAGTCAGTGAAGTTCTGTTGGGCTGCGGAGTGTCAGAGGGCTTTCGACCTAGTCAAGCACCTGCTGTGTACACATCCGATTTTGAGGGCCCCAGACTTCTCCAGGAGTTTTCAGCTGGCGACTGATGTCAGCGGTGTGGGTGCCGGGGCAGTGTTACTGCAGACTGATTCCGAGGGCTTGGAACACCCAGTGAGCTTCTTTTCTCGCAAGTTTAATTCGGCACAAAGGAATTACTCGACTATAGAGAAGGAGCTTCTGGCTATCGTTTTGTCGCTTAAACATTTCGAAGTTTATGTCCCAGCCTACGGCCCGGTAGTGACGATTTATACGGACCATCATCCCTTGAAATTCCTAAATCAGTTTCACAATCGGAATATGCGGTTGACCAGGTGGTCCCTAATGCTCCAAGAGTATAATCTCAACATTCAGCATATTGCCGGGAGTGAGAACGTGATAGCAGATTGTCTATCAAGGGTTGATGATCCAAGATAGTCGTGCACGGTGTGTGGGTTGAGCAGGAGTAAAATTAGGCTATCATAACGCCGTCCAAAAAGATTATAAAACAATAAAATAAACGAGAAAACTTTTTTTTTTTTTTTTTAGTTTTGTAAGTCTTTATTGTTGTAGCATGATGCATGCGATATTGCGTTTTATGTATAATTCACACTTCAGTTGTTGTGCACCTTTTGCAATTAGTGGCAGCTAAGGGTAGCAGGTCGGTTGGTTGCCTGTCAGATTTTGATAATGCTTCTAAGGTCGATTATCTAAAATCTTGGGGGGGCTGTGACGCACCCAGTGCTTTGCAACGCAACCTGATTGTACTCCTTGGTACTCGACTGTACCGCCCGTGATCTGGCTACCGTCAGCCGCAATGTATATTGAGTGTGACAACTTATAACTATGTTCTTTGTATCTCTGCAAAGGTCTCGTCATGTGCTAACCAGTGGTGGGTTTTGTTTTAAGCCATGTCGAGACCTTCCATTTAATATGTAGTATCAATAGAGAAGTTGATAGATAAGACAATGGGAGTTCAGAGAGAGAGAGTGAGTTAGGCTTCAGAGCAAGAGGGTAGCAACGCGCCACGCTGCCGGCTGGGTGGGTTGCCAGACGTATGGACTGGTTGGCAGCCTTGCGCTTATAGCTAGGCGCGACAGGGTTGGTAGTCCATTGCTGCCTGCCTACGCTGCTTGGGCTGGGCCCATGTTGTCGAACAGCACATTGCCTGGAGGCTGGCTGCGTGTTCCATGACCAGGTTGCCTAGAACCTTTGAGATTCTAACATCCCTTGCCCTCTCTCCCAACTTCTCACGGTTGCACTCTTTCTCTCTGACGACATAACTCTCATTTCATTCTTCTCTCTATTTAAATGCATAACCTTCCCTTGAGGTCCTAAAGGAGTTTCAGCACTCACCTCTCGTATTACTCTTAGGACAAGCATATATTTACATGTATTAGATTTAAGGGGTTAATGTGAACAGCGATCTTCTTGATGAGGATAGTTGGTGAACGTTCTACATGTTCACGAATTATATGCCCCGCTCATCATCCCATTTGTGACTAGACTGGTGCCATGTGTAAGAGCCCGACCATGCCCAGGAGTTGTCTGTGGAGGGACGAGGACTTAGCCTTGATTTGCATACCGAGCCAGGAGCGAGTGTAGCACCCGAGACTACAGCTCGCTCGTAGTGCCGGTATAGTAGAGTAACGTAATTTATCTGTCCTTGTGTTCTCTACAGTCTTCTCCTGGGTTCTCGCTTTCGGTGCTGGGACTCGTTGTTCCTGTGACTTGGCCTGCTAGCTAGAACACATGGGGATGATGAGTGGGATATATCTTTATTTTACTATGTATTGCAGCTCTCTTTAAGTATATGTATGTAACACTTTACAATACACATTACTCACACACAAGACAACACTATTAATACTTTCATGTATCAATTAACTGCACTGTCGTTTTGCTGCTGTGTCCAGAGTTCTGTTGCGTAGGGCGCATACGGACTCGGAGGGGAGACAGAGTGAGAGAAGCGAAGTAGCCTGTGCGGTAGTAGGCTACCGGCGCAGTACTGTTGCCTGCAACCTTTTAGTTATTCCAAGTATAGATTCATTATTATAATAAGTGACTACTATTTATGTTCCTCCCATGTGTATTATTAGGTATCTACTGGATCATGAACATCTTGTATGCTACATGCTAGTGCATGTTAGTAGGGGACAGTTATTGTAGGGCACGCGCTTTCAAGTAGGCGTGTACATTTGTCATTTAGCATTTCACTGTCATACCTTTAGCCTGCTTCTATTCTACATTATTAGAGGCTTAATATTAACGTAGTTTCTTGAGTATTGCATTTCTTTAGTAATAACGTAACCTATAAATGTCTGAGGGAGTTTAGCCTCATAGCCTACCCCTGTTGTACACTTTCGCCGAGTTAAGGTACCTCGTTACCATAGACGATAACTCTGTAGGGCGTTGGTGCTTTTGTTGTCTGGAGCATATAGTATTTGGGACTGGAATCGAGCGTGTCGTCACTTAAGCCATTTCTGTCCTACGATCAAGAATCCCGAATATGTATTGCCGATCCAGCCGTAACAGTGTGTATGTGTGTGTGTGTGTATGTGTGTGTGTGTGTGTGTGTAGAGAGAGCGTTCCATAGAAGTACATAGATACACAGACTATACTCTATTTTGTTCCCAGCTGATCATAAATTGAATGAGTGTGTGTGTGTGTGTGTGTATAGAGAGAGATCGTTCCATAGCAGTACATAGCTACACAGACCATACTTTATTTTTTTCCCAGCTGATCATAAATTGAATCTCTTAGTAGCTGATTTCTCGATACTTAATGGCCATATATGAAACTACAATGGCTGTGTGTCGTATTAATGCCAAGGTTTCATAATCAACACCATATTTCGCTACAAAATCCACCTTATAGTTCAGTTACAAAGGTCGAAACATGACCATTTACTCTCAGCTGGGAAACACAATAGACTATAGTTGATCTCAGCAAGGTGGTCCGGTCTTAAGGGCAGATATCCACTTGAGGGACTTTTTTCTGGACCCCTTTCTCTCTCATGTCTAGCCCCATTGCTTTTGAGATTTTAAGATGTTTGCCCCATTAGTTTGGCGATTTTAAGAAGTTTCACCCCATTTATGTCACTTTTAAGATCTTTCGTCCCACTTAGGTGTAGATTTTTTCCTGGCGAGCGATAGCGAGCCTGTAATTTAAGAGGAACCGGCCTTCGGCCGGGACATTTTTCTACCGAAAAATGTACAAATTTATCTTGAAAAGGGGTCAAGGGGGTGTAATTTCAAGCTTGATGGAAGTCTAGGAAACACACTAAAAACCTCTCCTTTTTAGTTTGGTCTCTAGATATCCATCAAGCTTAACATTACACCCCCTTGAGCCCCTTTCAAGATAAATTTGTACATTTTTCGGTAGAAAAATGTCCCGGCTGATAGCCGGTTCCTCTTAAATTACAGGCTCGCTATCGCTCGCCAGGATAAAATCGACACCTAAATTGCACGAAAGGTCTTAAACTTGACGGAAATGGGGCGAAAGTTCTTATAATCGCCAAACTAATGGGGCGACTGTATTAAAATCTCAAAAGCAATGGGGCTACTAAACATGAGGGAGAAAGGGGTCCAGAAAAAAAAATCCCTCAAGTCGATATTATCTCCCCTTAACTCGTAATTGTCATCGTATTCTGGTTAGCATTACACGATTGTCTCTAGCTGATAATCTACCTATGTGACTCAAAGTGGTAAATACGGTCTCTGTCATCCCTCTCGGTAACATAGGCTCTTATTAAACTGCATAAAACCATATCATTTTAGCTAAAATCAGAGGTAAAAAGGTGTCATGGTGCTGAGAGAGAGAGAGAGAGTGATAGAGAGAGAGAGAGAGAGAGAGAGAGAGAGGGGGCAGTTGTATTTTGTGGATCAGTGTGTATGAAATAGTATTCAAATGTTCTTAATATTATTTGATTCATGAAATACGTGTGTGTGTGTGTGTATGTATGTGTGTTTATGTGTAGGTGTGTGAGAGAGAGAGCGAGAGAAAGAGTAAATATGCGTGCGAATGTGGATAGGAACGACTGAATTAAATTATGCGATAAAATGAAACGGTGTGTGCAATTCCCAGAGACTTAACATGTGCACATTGCTGTGTATACATGTGTGAGTGAGAGGTAATGTAGGCCAATGGAGAAGTGGGTTATGTGTGCGTGTGTCTGTGTTTGGTTATGTGTGTGTGTGTGTGTCTGTGTGTGTGCGCGATTGTGTGTATTTATGACTGTGTGTGTGTGCGTGTAGGAATCGTATTTGCATGTGTTTCACGTGAGATGTTATGTAGGCCAATGTAAAACATGCTACTGTGTGTGTGTGTGTGTGTGTGTGTGTGTTTGGTGTGTGTATGTGTGTGGGTCTGGGTCTGTGTGTGTGTGTGTGTGTGTTCGTGTGTGTATATGTATGTGTATGTGTGGTTTTGTGTTTGTTAAGGGGACATTGAATATTTTGTTTTGGTCTGTTTATCCATATATTCATTAATGTTTTTAGTTTAACAAATAAAAACACTTCCTAGACCCCTCGTGAAGATATATTTGTACATTTTTCGATAGAATTTCAGGCTCACCATCACTCGCCAGGAAAAGTCGACACATTTCAATAGAAAAATGTTCCGGCCGAAGGCCGATTTCTCCCAAATTACAGGCTCGCTATCGCTCGCCAGAAAAATAAATGACACCTAAATTACACGAAAAGTTTTAACATTGACACAGAAAAGGGGCGAAAGATCTTAAAATCGCCAAACTAATGGGTCCGAACGTCTTAAAATCTAAAAACTAATGGGGCTAAACATGAGGAAGAAGGGAGACCAGAAAGACACATCTTCCTTAAGTGACCATACCTGAGATAAAGTGAGTGTCTGTTCGGTTGTGGAGAGAGAGAGAGAGACAGAGAGACAGTTGTTGTTGTTGTTGTTGTTTTTCCCCAAGCTGCCTGGCCGAACAGCCCCCAAGGCCCCGAGCAAGGCCAAGGCCATAACGAGCGCCCCCACAGAACTCTCCCTGCCGACCACAATAAAGCTGGGTGACCGAAGCCACTCCATTGGCGGGAGCTGAGGAGGGTGCGGAAACGCCCGGGAAACCAAAGCCCCACCCAGGGCCCTGTGCCCCTCAGCAATTATGAAGAGAAAGGACAGTCAGAGTAAGCTATGGGTATGGCAAAGATCGCTCAGTTCTCACTCTGATAGACCAGCCTATCACCACATGACTGAACCCAATCCTCTCAGCATCAGCTAGGGAAAGGCCCTAGAAAGCCACCTTTGGCGGGGGGATAGCTCCCCTATTTCAACCCTTTTCGGGGTTGGGCACCCGCCTAGAGAGAGAGAGTAATAATTAACGGTTTAATTCACAATAGCAGCCCGAAGGCTGAACATTATACAAGGAAGTTGATACATAGTTAAAATTAAAATTAAAATTGACACAGGAGCTAACAGGCTAATTTACAATGAAAAATATGTATATAATTTATTGATTGTTTAAGACCTTAATTATTGAAGGAATGGCGCTGTTCTTGTAGCAGTCAGTCCGTGGTGCTCTTACGGGGGACAATACGGTTGAAGTGGCGAACAGCGCGTAGAGGAGGAGGGGCGTCAGGCAATAGTAGGTGCAGGTGTCTGGGTTGTTTAGTAGTTTGCTGGAGAACTGCTGAAGGTGTTGTTCGTAGAGGTTAGATATGGCGAGGACGTTAATTAGGTTACATGCATCTTGGTAAGTGGTGTAGTTGGCCCCTAACATTATTCTGAGTGCTCTCTTCTGAATTTTTTCTAATTTATTTCTTTGGGTTAAGTTGAGAGAGGATGACCAAACGGGTGAAGCATAGCAGAGTTTGGGGTAATATAAAAGATTTGTATAAAAGTAGCATGTCATCTCTGGGAACCCCTAGTTGTCTCAGGGTGCGTAACATGTGTAGCCGATAAGAAGAAGCACTAGCTATGGTGTTAACATGTTTATCCCAGAGTAGTTTTTGCTGAAGGAAAACACCATGTAAATTTAGTGGACTGAACTATCTCGAGGGGGTGTGATTGCCAAGCTTGAGGGTGGGTGCGAGGGATGGGTTTAGAAGCAACATTGAAGTTCATGACAAGTGTTTTGTTTAGGTTAATAGTGACATCATTATCTTGTGTCCAGGTCAGTAGGGCATCTAGGTTGGCTTGGAGAGTGCTGTAGTCTGGAGAAGCGTTGCTGATGGAAGAGGCTAGTGTGGAATCGTCAACATATTTCCATTTGAGTTCTGCGTCTTGAAGGGCGTTATTGCTGAGTATTAAATAACCGAGGGGCCCCATTCGTGTCCCTTGAGGCAAACCGCAAGTAAGTGTTTGTGAACTGGAGATACTGCCTAGAAAGCGGACGGATTGTTGACGGTCGTTGAGGAAATCCGCCAACCAGGAGGTAAGACATTCCCTGAGGCAAGTTGTAGTGCTTTCTTAATTATAATGGTGTGGTTCACTAGATCGAAGGCTTTTTTAAAATCTATGAATTCTGCTGTTACTGACGTGTTTCGGCAGTCTAAATTTTTATGAATGAAGTCAAGAAAACTGATGAGGTAATGTGAGGTGGATGAGGATTTAATATTTCCATACTGGCACGAGTCTAATTTATTGTATATATCTTTGTAAGCCAATTCAGCTACAAAACATCACAAATAAGGCTATGAATAGGTGTAATAGCTATGGGCCGTAGTTCATTAAGAGATTGAGGGTTTGAAGATTTAGGGATTGGAGTGACATAGGAATGCTTCCAATCTTTAGGACATTTGGATTGCTGTAAGGCAGCATTATTATGGATGTGAGAGGTAAGGAAAGTTCAGGAGCAAATTCTTTGTATAAGCGGATAGGAAGATCGAGTGGAGTGGAGGAGCGTTTAGGTTTGAGAATCTGTAAACGACGGCAAACTTCGTACTCTAATACGATAGGTGGGGGGGAGGGGGCAGGGAGGTATGCTGGGAGCTGGTCATGAGAGAGCTTGGAAGTTGTTGACATATAGAGGCAAAATGATTATTTATTGTCTCGGCTGCTTCATTACTGGTGAGATGGTTGACACACGGGAAGGTAGAGGGTCGGTTCTTAAGGGCCACAACATTCCTGAATTCGGCTAAACATTCACTAATGTTTGTGTGTTTCAAGTGTTGTATTTTGTTGGGATAGAAAGTCTTTTTTGCCATTTTAATTTCTCTAATAACTTTGTTTCGAAGTGATTGAAAAGGGTGGTGTTGTTGGCTTAAAGGGTGGTGTTGTTGGCTTTAAAGGGTGGTGTTGTTGGCTTTAAAGGGTGGTGTTGTTGGCTTTAAAGGTGGTGTTGTTGGCTTTAAAGGGTGGTGTTGTTGGCTTTAAAGGTGGTGTTGTTGGCTTTAAAGGGTGGTGTTGTTGGCTTTAAAGGGTGGTGTTGTTGGCTTTAAAGGTGGTGTTGTTGGCTTTAAAGGGTGGTGTTGTTGGCTTTAAAGGGTGGTGTGTTGTTGGCTTTAAAGGGTGGTGTTGTTGGCTTTAAAGGGTGGTGTTGTTGGCTTTAAAGGGTGGTGTTGTTGGCTTTAAAGGATGGTGTTGTTGGCTTTAAAGGGTGGTGTTGTTGGCTTTAAAGGGTGGTGTTGTTGGCTTTAAAGGGTGGTGTTGTTGGCTTTAAAGGCATTATCACGTTGTTGCATATGAGTGTGTGTGTGTGTGTGTGAGAGAGAGGGTGAGTGTGAGAGAGGGTGTACGAGTGTGTGTGTGTGTGTGTGTGTGAGAGAGAGGGGGAGTGTGAGAGAGAGTGAGAGGGTGTACGAGTGTGTGTGTGTGAGAGAGAGAGTGAGTGAGAGTGTGTGTGTGTGTGTGAGAGAGAGGGTGAGTGTGAGAGGGTGTATGAGTGTGTGTGAGGGTGTATGAGTGTGTGTGTGAGAGAGAGAGAGTGAGTGAGAGGGTGTATGAGTGTGTGTGAGAGAGAGAGGGGGGGAGTGAGAGAGATAAAGAGTCTGTGTGAGAGAGAGAGTGAGTGAGAGGGTGTATGAGTGTGTGTGTGAGAGAGAGGGGGGGGGGGAGTGTGAGTGTGTGTGTGTGGGGGGGAGAGATAGAGAGATAAAGAGTGTGTGTGTGTGAACAGGTGACGTTATTGGATAATAGAATTGTGTGAAATGTTCAGTGCCTTTGAAAGGTTTCTATTAATGTGTATGCATAAATGAGAGAGAGAGAGAGAGACTGAGAGGGTGTATGAGTGTGTGTGTGTGAGAGAGAGAGCGAGAGAGATATATTTACAAGGAGTTACACGGAATAGTTAGTATCTCAAAGCCCTTGCGGTCCATTCCGGGGAGATACTGGAAGTGGAAGGAGAGAGACTGTTTAGTGCACTACACTCTTTACAGAGTGTGCAAAATACTATCTACTCTCTTCTTGAACTGCTCTACTGAAGAACTGTTTACAACTTCAGAGGGAAGTTTGTTCCAGGTAGAACAGATCTTATATGTGGAAAACTTCCACAAATACTAGTGCTGAACCTTTTCAATTCTAATTTCAGCCATGGTTGCGTGTTGTATTCATATTGAGGCTAAACATTTTGCTATAATCCACATTGTCAAACCATTAAGTATTTTATTGAGAGAGAGTGTGTGAGTGAGTGAGTGAGTGAGTGAGTGAGTGAGTGTATGTATGTGTGTGTGTGTATGTCTGTGTGTGTATTTGTGTATGTGTTTGTGTGTGTGTGAGTGAGTGTGTATGTGTCTGTGTGTATGTATGTATGTGTGTGTGTGTGTATGTATGTGTGTGTGTGTATGTCTGTGTGTGTGTTTTGTGTGTGTGTGTGTTACTCAGTTACTCAGTTACTTGTTCGTCAAGGGGAATCCGCAATGCGAGCTAAGCTCATTATTATCGCGCCTCCTTAACTGGGAATGAATTGCGTGAAATGCATGTTAAGTGTTTTATGTACTGTTGGAATGGCTGTGGATGTGTGTGTAGTCTGTATTTAGCCAATTGGCGACATCGGAAACGAAGGCTTAGGGTGGATCTGTATGGTACCATTCTCACTATAGACGGTACCGTCTCGCCCGAAGGCTTAGGTAGCCATCAGCTTAGGTGAACCATATGATACCCATCTCGCCTTGTACCATTTTTGCCAACCCCAGATGGGACGTCACAACGTCGTCCACTTATTCCAGGTACCTATTTACAGCTAGGTGAACTGAGGCTAACACATGAAAGGAGACAAGCCCAATTTGTCTCTGCCTGGCCGGGGATTGAACCCCCGACCCCTCGTGTGTGAGACGAGAGCTCTACCTACTAGGCTACGGGCTGTGTGTCTGTGTGTGTGTGTGTGTGAGTGTGCATGTGTGTGTGTGTATGTCTGTGTGTGTCCACTATCTTCCCCCATCGCCTTTCTCCATATTGGTGATATGAATCTATCGTGTGTGGAAGTTAAATTAAGGTACCGGTAATTTAAAAAGTGAAACCCTAAATAGTAAAGTGAATTACCGGTCTGTAAACAACCCCCCCCCCCCCCCCCCACCTACCTAGAAGCATGTCTCATAGAACAAGCCTACCCCTCCGGGAAATTCATGCTCAAAGTGTACCAAGTCTTGCATAATTGAGTGTTTAAAGTGTGAAAACTGTAATTGTTTTATCCATGCATGTGTAAGAGAGTATGGGTCTGTGGGTTCAAGGATTGTGTGGGTGAGAATGAAAGTAGGAATACAAGCGTGGGTGATTGTATGCGTGTATGCCCCGACAGAGGATATACTTGAAAGAAAGAAAGAGGAGTTCTGGATGAATGTGGAGGCGTGCCTGGAGAAGTTTGACAAGAACGAAAGAATATTTCTGATTGGGGATATGAATGGTAAGGTGGGTGATAGGAAAGTTGAGGGAGTGGTGGGAGGGTGGGGGGTACCATCAGAGGTGAATGGGAATGGTAGTGCACTTGTGGACGTATGTGTGGGGAGGAGGCTGTGGATAGCCAACACCTTCTTCCGACACAGAATGATCCACAGGTACACGTGGAAACGGATGTTGACGATGAAGGATAAGACAGTGGTGGAACGAAAGTCATTGATTGATTATGTATGTGTGGATGAACGAATGAAGAAATCTGTGATGGATGCTAGGGTGTATAGGGGTATTGGAGGGGGTCTGTCTGATCATTATGTAGTGGTAGCTAAGGTTAGGATACAACAGAAGTGGGTGAGGAGAGCGGGAGGGAGGCGAGAGGAGGGTGGAATGGTGAGGAGGGTGGAGAGGTTGCAGGAGGAGGAAGTCAGGGAGGAGTACAGGAGAGCAGTGGAAAGACGACTAGGTGGGTTCGACCTGGAAGTTATGGAGAAAGTGGAGGAGATGAGCAAGGTGTTTAAGGATGAGATCTGTGCAGCATGTGAGGAGGTGTGTGGAGTGAGGAGAAGAGGGAGGGGAGTGAAAGGTACAGCATGGTGGACAGAAGAGGTAAGAATAGCTGTGGAAGAAAAGAAGAAAGCATATAGAGAGTGGTTGGGTAGTAGAGGGAATGAAGATTCCGAGAGACAGAAACGAGCGAGGTACGTGGAGAGTAAGAGGGTGGTGAAGAGAGTAGTGAAGGAAAGTAAGAGAAGAGTAGATGAGGAATTTGGAAGGAATCTGAGTGTAAAATGGAGGGAGAGTAAGAAACTGTTCTGGAAAGAAGTCAAGAAAGTTAGGGAAGGTAGCAAGGGAAACAGTAAGGGTGTGAAAGATAAGAATGGGAGAATGCTAGCCGAGAAGCAAGAGAGAGTCGAAAGATGGAGGGAGTACTTCAGTGAGTTGCTAAATGAAAGGAATGAAGAGCCAGCAAACATAGCTGGATATGGTATGGGAGGGAGAAGAAGAGAAGTAGTGGAGGAGGAGGTGGGGATCAGGTCAGAAGTGTGGGAAGCCATGAAAAGAGTGAAGTTGGGGAAAGCACCAGGAACAGATGGAGTGTGTGGGGAAATGTTGAGGTATGGTGGTGAGATAGTGATAGAATGGGTATGGAAAATGTGCAAACTAGCATGGGAGAAGGGGAGTGCACCCGATGACTGGAAGACTGGCATAATAGTCCCCCTATATAAGGGCAAAGGGGAAAGAGGAGTGTGTGGTAACCACCGAGGAATATGTCTTCTAAGCGTAGTAGGGAAGGTATACAGTAGGGTAGTGATTGAGAGAGTGAGAGTGAGAACGGAGAAATGGATAGGCGACGAGCAGGGAGGCTTTAGGAAGGGAAGAGGATGTGTAGATCAGATTTTTACCCTGAATTGTGTTGTGGAGAAGTATCTGGAGAAGAAACAAAAGGTGTATGTTGCCTTTATGGACTTGGAGAAGGCCTATGACAGAGTGGATAGAGAAGGTTTGTGGAAAGTACTTAGAATATATGGAGTAGAGGGCAAGTTGCTGAAAGCAGTGAAGAGCATGTATGAGGGTGCAAAGGCGGCAGTACGTGTGGAGAGTGAGCAGAGCGAGTTCTTTGACCTGAATGTTGGTTTGAAACAGGGGTGTGTGATGTCCCTGTGGTTGTTTACTGTATATATGGATGGAGTTATGAAAGAAATACTATCAAGAGCAGTGGATGTTGGTGTATCGCTGAAAAGGGAGGGAATTGAGTGGAAGCTACCTATACTGCTGTTTGCGGATGATACAGTTCTGATGAGTGATAATGAATGGGAGTTGCAGGGTCTGGTAAATGAGTTTGGAACAGTGTGCGAAAAACGGAATTTGAAGGTAAATACAGGGAAGAGCAAGGTTATGGTCTTCGAAAGGGGTGAAGTCACAGAGTGTGAGGTGAAGCTGAACGGTCAGGCTATGGAGATCGTCAACTCTTTTAAGTATCTGGGCAGTGTGTTGAGTAAAGATGGGACTATGGATGAAGAGGTGCGGGAGAGGGTACAACAGGGGAAGAGGGTTGTAGGAACGCTAAAAGCAGTAACAAGAAATAGGGTGGTCAGTATGGAAGTGAAGAAGTCCTTGCATGACAGTGTGGTAATCCCGACACTGACTTACGGAAGCGAAGCATGGACGTTGGTTGAGAGACTCAGACCAAGAGTGAGAGCAGTGGAAATTAATTACTTAAGGAGTGCGTGCGGAGTTACATGGAGGGATAGACAGACTAATGAGGAAGTAAGAAGGAGGTGTGGTGTGGAGGTAGATGTGCTGGAAAGTGTGAAAAGGAACAACTTGAGATGGTTCGGCCATATGGAACGTATGGAAAGCGAGAGAATGACTAAGAGGGTGTACGAGAGCGAGGTGGAGGGACAGAGGGGGAGAGGTAGACCGAATATGAGGTGGAAGGATGGACTGAGGAACTACATGAACGAAGGCGGTGCTGGTTGGGGGGAGGGGCGTCGACTGACTGGGGACAGAGGTGCATGGGGGCGGTTCGTTCGTGGCCACCCCTTCGGGGATCACGGCGTCAGGCAATAGATAGATAGATAGATAGATAGCCTGTTCTGAACTTCCATCATACCACCTAATAAATTACTTTAACTCTAGAATCCACTACAATTGTGAGAGTTGTGTACAATTAAAGTTTAAGGATAAATATGATGAACAGTATGCATGGGTACAATCAATCATCGAGCGTGATGTTACCAGTACCAGTACAGTGACTGACCTTACACAAGATGAGGACAAAACATTACATCATTCTGAATCTGAAAAAGAGACGCAAACCAGTGTCCAAGAAACAAATGCCTCTATACCACAATTGAAAGAAAAGGTTGACAAGATCTGTTTCTATTACAAACAAAATAGTTGTAAATTCGGCCGAGAAGGTCGTGATTGCAGATATAATCACCCTAAGATCTGTCCAGCCTACCAAGCTCATGGCCCTAACCCTGCACATGGATGTGTAAAGGGCCGTCAGTGTGAGAACTTTCACCCTATTATCTGTAAAGGATCAGCAGAGGCATCCGAGTGTTTTAACCAAAGATGTAGGAAACTTCACCTTAAAGGCACTCGTCGTCGACCTCTGAACTCCAGACTACCACCAACGACTGCTCACCAGGTACCACCTACTAATGTTTACAATCCAGGACCCAGAACTTTACCACCACCTGGTCCAGTGGTTGAGCCAAGACCATCTGCTGGACCAGGACCCACAGTTTATGTTGGGCCAGGACCAACTACAATCCCACCTACTTCTACAGTAACTACACCCACTGCTACTCCACCAGTTATTCCTGAGCCTATACATCCATTTATTGCAGCTCGCCCTGTACAGAACCAACCAAGACCAAGTGATGGAATAGAAAATTTTCTTATAAAACAAGTGCAAATTCTTCAAATGCAAATGAACCATATCCTCAAGATAAAAGCATGGCAACAAGACCAAAGCATCAATTGGCATCCATCCCGTGTGCCGATAGGCCATCCTCAAGGAGTCCTCTCACCAGATCATATGTTTCCATATTAAACAAAATAATTTCATGCAACATTGAGGGGCTAATCCCTCGCAAGTTCAAAGCAAAGCTTGAAATAATTTCTGAATTAGCATCTGAAGAGGAAGCCCTTATTGTTGCACTTACCGAATCACATCTCTCTGAAAATATTAAAGATGCCGAGGTTAAAATAAAAAACTATATATCGTTCAGAACTGATAGAGCAAATAGAAGAAAGAAAGGAGGAATTATCACCTATCTGAAAGACACAATCTCCCTGTACACCAAAGTGATACTTTCATTCTCAAACTCAGTTTCTGAGGTACAAATGCTCAACATTGAACACATAAATCTGATGTTTATTGTCATCTATCGCCCTCCTGACTGTACCCAGAACAATTTTATCCCAATCCTGACACTGATTAAAGACAAAATAAATGAGATGTCAGCTCCCTTACCAAATATCATCCTAACGGGTGATTTCAACTTACCAATAATTGACTGGGAAACTGAAGTGGTACAAGGAGGATCTACAGATGCACAATTACAAGCAGCAGCCGTCCTTGACCTAGCAGAGAACTACTGCATGAACCAGTATATCCGAGTCCCTACACGTGGCAAAAATATCCTAGACCTATTCTTCACTAATAACAAAGAGCTTGTCCATGAGTACACTGTAGACCCAACTACTATATCAGACCACAAT
Organism: Lithodes maja; assembly: GCA_037953745.1. Classification (NCBI taxonomy): domain Eukaryota; kingdom Metazoa; phylum Arthropoda; class Malacostraca; order Decapoda; family Lithodidae; genus Lithodes; species Lithodes maja. The sequence continues at coordinate 23,299 of JBAKBP010026028.1, forward strand.
ATAATTGTAATGACTACCAACATAAAATCTTTAGAACACAAAAAAGCAATGATACCACCCCAAAGAAACCTAAGTTTAAATGAACTAAATCTTTTCAGTACTAATACATGCTGGGAGAATATTGATAGAGAATTGGGTGAATTATGTTGGGAGAAATTGTTGACAGATACAGACCCCAATAACCAATATGACTTACTGCTGAAACATTGCTTAGCGATTTGTGAAAAATACACCCCTATTAAAAAACAACCCTCAACCACTAAGAAAATTCCCCGTGATCGAAGGATAATAATGAGAAAACGAAGAAGACTACGAGTAAAAATTGCCCATTCTACCAACGACCACAACCGTACTTTGATGCAGCGGAAAATCTTGACGCTAGAAGAGCAGTTGAAAATCTCTATTGAAAAATAAATGAAGCTGAGAGAAGAACAGGCAGTATCTGCAATCAAGTCAAACCCTAAATACTTCTTCAAATATGCAAGTAACCGATCAACAATTAAGGCCGCTGTTGGCCCATTAACAAGTGAGCACGGTAAATGATTGAAGACCCAACAGAAGTTTGTGAAGCTCTTTGTAAACAGTATGAGAGTGTTTTCAGTACTCCTTTTAAAGATAAGATCATCACAGAACCCAACAACTTTTTCTCCAACAAGATCAAGGACCCATCAATAGAAGATATAGTTTTTGCTGAGAATGATATAATAGAAGCAGTTAAAGAAATTTCCACCAATGCTGCAGCTGGCCCCTGATGGTTTTCCGCCATACTACTGAAGAAATGTGCAGAAAAGTTGTGTGTACCTCTCAAAATCCTATACAGATCTTCACTGGATTCTGGGATTGTTCCTGGATTACTGAAGAGAGCTAAGGTTACTCCCATATTCAAAGGCGGGTCAAGAGGCAAAGCAGAAAACTACCGACCTATTGCCCTCTCATCCCATATCATTAAAACTTTTGAGAAAATTATTGTCTAGAATATTACAAACTACCTTGAACAAAACAATAAAATGAATGATAGCCAACACGGATTTCGACAAGGTAAGATCATGCTTGTCCCGCTCCTTGCCCATCATGAAAAATTGTTAGTACACTAGAGAATGGCAGCAACATCGATGTAATCTACTTGGACTTTAGTAAGGCCTTCGACAAGGTGGACCACGGAATCCTATTACATAAAGTCCGCAATCTAGGAATAGTAGGTCACCTTGGAGTATGGATCCATAACTTCCTGAACGAGAGAAAGCAATGTGTTGCTGTGGGTGGTGTCATTTCCCATGACTCAAATGTCTACAGTGGTGTCCTTCAAGGTTCTGTACTGGTGCCACTGCTGTTCCTCATACTCATATCCGACATTGACCAAGGTACACTCTACTCAAAAGTCTCAGCTTTTGCCGATGATACCAGAGTAATGAAAGAAACTAAATCAATGGAAGATGTGGACAAATTAAAATCTGACCTTACCAAGCTATATACATGGGCCGAAACAAATAATATGTCTTTCAATAATAACAAATTTGAACTGGTTAGATATGGTACAAACAAAATAGAAGAAGTCCACTATTCGGCACATGATGGCCAAAGAATAAAGTGCAACAGCAAAGTGCTAGACCTAGGGGTAACAATCAGTGATGATGCCACCTTCACTACCCATATCATAACAGTAGTACAAAAGACACGAGCCCAAGTTGGCTGGGTATTGCATACTTTCAGAACTCGTGAAAGAGAACCTATGTTAACCCTGTATAACGCCTTGGTAATACACTCTTGGAATACTGTTGCCAGTTATGGAATCCCTGGAAGTCACGAGAGAAACAAGCATTGGAAGGCATCCAGCGCTCCTTCACTAGTAAAATAGTGTCTGTGAAGGAGGAAGACTACTGGCAAAGACTTAAGTCTCTAAACTTGTACTCTCTAGAACGACGCCGAAAAAGATACTTGATCATTTATACCTGGAAAATTCTCAACAACTTAGCCCCAAACCTGCTGGGAGAGGAAGAAAAGGAGTTGATAGAGATAAAAGAAAACCAACGACTGGGCCGTATGTGTATTATCAGGTCAATTAACTCAAGAGCACTGACAAGAGTTAAGACACTTAAAGAAAATGCCTTCGCTACACGGGGTCCGAAGCTCTACAATGCACTGCCAAAAGAAATAAGAAACCAAAACTACCCAACCGTTGAAAAATTCAAAAAGGACTTGGATGATTTCCTGTCATCACTGCCAGACCAACCAATCATACCCCACTACTACCTCCGTGCTGCCAGCAACAGCATTCTTGACCAGCTGGCAGAGGAGGGTAGATGGGATGTACAGTGGCGGCACCGCAACGGCGTGGACCACGGGGTGCTAACTGATAGCCCTCAACTACAACCACAGGAACCACAGGTGTGTGTGTGTGTGTGTGTGTGTGAGAGAGAGAGAGAGAGAGAGAGAGAAAACATGGTACGAGAGGGTTGAGATAATATTATTTACTGATTGAGCGTCACTATAAAGTTTGCACCGAAACAACCACAGGTATGGGTCACCAACTTTGTATTTCCCGTTTGTCTTCTGTTTTATCCATTGCAACTTCACATAATCACCATATATCTTTATTTATCGGTCAATTATCTATTTCGACCATTCATCTATCCATGTTTTTCTTTGTTTCTGGCTGGAGGGAGCGCGGGATTTATTAGCCTATATCAGGTAGTATTGGAGAAGGAAACACTATTGGTCGTATCCTAATCATGTAGGAAATGTATCGTTTTCCCATAACAAACGACGATAAAGGAATGATTGTGTTGATAAAATGGACAGTGATGTAGATTTTTTTTTTTTTTTTTTTTTTTGCGAAAACGTTTGTACTATATGCTAGTGACGTTTACGAACATGGTCATATATCTTGTATCACCAATGTTGAATTATGCCATATTTATTGATTTACACTAAGATTTTGGCTGCTGCGTTTGAGCAAAATAATAGTCTACCTTCGTGGATCATTTGTCTTCATTTACTCAGTTTTCTTGTTTATATTAATTTACTTTCTTAAAAGTTCCAATCATCCATATTCTGCCTCATAGTATCTAGACTATTATATATATATATATATATATATATATATATATATATACACACACACGTCTTGATAGCGTAATGCATAGTGCCGGGAATTTCGATGTGAGTATCCTGGGTTCGAGTCCTTGGAGTGTCACATGTATTTGTTGAGTTAATTAATTAAGTTTAGATGCGAAGTTGGTTATATATATATATATATATATATATATATATATATATATATATATATATATATAAATTATACTGTATATATACTGTATATATATTTTTTTTTTACCAGCTTCATTCTCAGTATGATGAACCTTTGGTCAGTATCGCCATCCATAGTTTGTACACTTATACTTATAAAGTATCGTATATGTAAACAATAATAATCTCGCTAATGTACACACCTTCATTCATACCCATTACTCTTTACGGGGGAGGAAGTTGTTTTTTCTCCCTTATGTTTAGTTCCATTAGCTTTGAGGTTTTAAGACGTGGGTTCCATTAGTTTGGCGATTACAAGACCTATCGCCCCATTTCGTTGACAATATATAGACCTTTCGTGCCATTTAGGTGTCGATTTTCTTTACTGGCGAGCGATAGCGAACCTGTAATTCTAAGAGGAATCGGCCGGGACCTTTTTCTACCGAAAAATATACACGTTTATCTTGAAGGGTGACCTAGTGGGTGTTTTTTAAAGCTTGATGAAGGTCTAGTGAGGTTACCATAAAATACATAAATAAATAAATAAGTGGACCACAAAATTACCACTACACACTTAACCGGTGATGTACTTTTCATTATATTCTGGCAACTATTATAAGATTGTGTTCAGTTTAGAAAGGACGTCTACTCAATAAAAGCCTACAGACTGTCTCAATTCATCTTTTTAGCTACCATATATCCTTCCTAAGCTTCATAAAATCGTCTATATGTAGCCGAGATCAAATTCGAAAGACGTCTCCGGTAAGAAAGGGTTAACTTATTTTTCTCGTAGGAAAAAGGAAGGAGGAATAATGGGGAAGGGCATTATATGGGCTTGGTGGAGGGTGGGTGATAATGGGGTAATGGTGGAGCTTATTGTAATGGCGGAGATGTGTTAGTGTCGGGTGGAGAGAGAGAGGGATTTACATATATCTACATAGCTACAATGGCCGCACAGACCATATGATCCAAACGAGGTGGTCAGGACTTCATTCTAGTAGAGATCGAGGCATATCCGATAGAACAGGAAAGTTAAAGGAAAGGATAGAAAAGAGAGAGAGAGAGAGTGTAAGAGAGAGAGAGAGAGTAAGAGTAAGAGAGAGAGAGACAGTAAGAGGGGGGGGGGGGCGATTATAATCTTTAAAATATGCATATGCTATTTCCCCTTGCACACATATTTATGTTCACTGACATTAAGCACTATCTATCTATCTATCTATTATTATATGTATTCATCTTTCTACATAACAATATTTCCACCTATCTACATATCAACAACCTATCTACTTATTCATGCATCTATCTATCTATCTGTCTATCTATTTTTTATTTACCTATCTGTCTATCTATCTATCTATATTATATATATATCTATCTATATATTTAACTCATCTGTCATTCTATCCTCCTACACTTTATTCCACGTCAAGTTTGAGCCTCGTCATTATTATTCATCAGGTGGTAATGTATTCACTTCATTAGTTCTTCAGTTAACCAAGTCTGCTGCAAACAATTACCCCCCTCTCTCTCGCTCTCTCACTCTCTCTCTCTCTCTCTCTCTCACCCACACACACACACACACACACACACACACACACACACACACACACACACACACACACACACAGCCCGTAGCCTGTGTGGGGAGGTGTGGTGGAGTGGTCTTGCCACTGGCCTGGTAATCCAAAGGTCCCGGGTTCAAATCCCGATGTATCAATGGGAAGATATTATTGGGATGGAATTTGTGCTGTACCTAGTATCAGTGCATTACCACAAGCCCACCGAAACGTCAATAAAATACCCTCATTGTTCCCTGATTAAATAGCAGTGTATGAATATTCCCATATTCAAAATATGCTATAGGGGTGCAATGCCTGGTGAGTTATCTGCTCAACAGGTGGCGTTGTGTGTGTGTAAGTGTGAGAGTCCGAGTGTAGGGGGTGAGACAGTGAAGCACGGGAACGAGATGGCTTCAGAGATGGGGTCGTTTCGGGCCATGAGTGAGCACTGTGCCTCATGTGAAGGCAAGATGGCAGGTGCTCGTTGTACTCTACGTGCTTCACATGTCTCACTCCCTAGACTGGAACAAGACCTCACGGGCTTCACTGTTCATTGTAAAGCGGTGAATGTTAAGGCTCTCAGCCTATGCCCGAGAGGAAGTAAGTTGGAATATAAAAAAAAAAAAAAAAAAAAAAAAAAAGCCTAGTAGGTAGAGCTCTCGTCTCACACACGAGGGGTCGGGGGTTCAATCCCCGGCCGGGCGGAGACAAATTGGGCTTGTCTCCTTTCATGTGTTAGCCTCAGTTCACCTAGCTGTAAATAGGTACCTGGAATAAGTGGACGACGTTGTGACGTCCCATCTGGGGTTGGCAAAAATGGTACAAGGCGAGATGGGTATCATATGGTTCACCTAAGCTGATGGCTACCTAAGCCTTCGGGCAAGACGGTACCGTCTATAGTGAGAATGGTACCATACAGATCCACCCTAAGCCTTCGTTTCCGATGTCGCCAATTGGCTAAAATACAGACTACACACACATCCACAGCCATTCCAACAGTACATAAAACACTTAACATGCATTTCACGCAATACATTCCCAGTTAAGGAGGCGCGATAATAATGAGCTTAGCTCGCATTGCGTGGATTCCCTTTGACGAACAAGTAACTGAGTAATACACACACACACACACACACACACACACACACAGATCCCCATAAAATCTCTGGTCGACATTTTTCCGTCTTGATATACTTTTTAAAAGGGGGTTGAGTTTTGTTTTTTTGTTGATATTCCTAACAGCTGCAGCTGGGGTCAATGTGGAGTATGTGTGTGTGTGTGTGTGTGTGTGTGTGTGTGTGTGTGTGTGTGTGTGTGTGTGTGTGTGTGTGTGTGTGTGATAAATCCTTAAGTAACCATTATGCTTCACAATATTGTTACGGCTGGATCGGCAATACATATTCGGGATTCTTGATCGTAGGACAGAAATGGCTTATGTGACAACGACACGCTCGATTCCAGTCCCAAATACTATATGCTCCAGACAACAAAAGCACCAACGCCCTACAGAGTTATCGTCTATGGTAACGAGGTACCTTAACTCGGCGAAAGTGTACAACAGGGGTAGGCTATGAGGCTAAACTCCCTCAGACATTTATAGGTTACGTTATTACTAAAGAAATGCAATACTCAAGAAACTACGTTAATATTAAGCCTCTAATAATGTAGAATAGAAGCAGGCTAAAGGTATGACAGTGAAATGCTAAATGACAAATGTACACGCCTACTTGAAAGCGCGTGCACTAGAATAACTGTCCCCTACTAACATGCACTAGCATGTAGCATACAAGATGTTCATGATCCAGTAGATACCTAATAATACACATGGAAGGAACATAAATAGTAGTCACTTATTATAAGAATGAATCTATACTTGGAATAACTAAAGGTTGCAGGCAACAGTACTGCGCCGGTAGCCTACTACCGCATAGGCTACTTCGCTTCTCTCACTCTGTCTCCCCTCTGAGTCCGTATGCGCCCTACGCAACAGAACTCCGGACACAGCAGCAAAACGACAGTGCAGTTAATTGATACATGAAAGTATTAATAGTGTTGTCTTGTGTGTGAGTAATGTGTATTGTAAAGTGTTACATACATAAACTTAAAGAGAGCTGCAATGCATAGTAAAATAAAGATATAACCCACTCATCATCCCCATGTGTTCTAGCTAGCAGGCCAAGTCACAGGAACAATGAGTCCCAGCACCGAAAGCGAGAACCCAGGAAAAGACTGCAGAGAACACAAGGACAGATAAATTACGTTACTCTACTATACCGGCACTACGAGCGAGCTGTAGTCTCTGGTACTGCACTCGCTCCTGGCTCGGTAGGCAAATCAAGGCTAAGTCCTCGCCCCTCTACAGACAACTCCTGGGCATGGTCGGGCTCTTACACATGGCACTAGTCTAGTCACAAATTGGATGATGAGCTGGGCATATAACTCGTGAACATGTAGAACGTTCACCAACTATCCTCATCAAGAAGATCGCTGTTCACATTAACCCCTTAAATCTAATACATGTAAATATATGCTTGTCCTAAGAGTAATATGAGAGGTGAGTGCTGAAACTCCTTTAGGACCTCAAGGGAAGGGTATGCATTTAAATAGAGAGAAGAATGAAATGAGAGTAATGTCGTCAGAGAGAAAGAGTGCAACCGTGAGAAATTGGGAGAGAGGGCAAGGGATGTTAGAATCTCAAAGGTTCTAGGCAACCTGGTCATAGAGCACACAGCGAGCCTCCAGGCAATGTGCTGTACGACAACATGGGCAGCCCAGGCAGCATAGGCAGGCGGCAATGGACTACCAACCCTGACGCACCTAGCTATAAGCGCAGGGCTGCCAACCGGTCCATACGTCTGGCAACCACCCCCCCGGCAGCGAGGCGCATTGCTACCCTCTCGCTCTGAAGTCTAACTCACTCTCTCTCTCTGAATTCCCACTGTCTTATCTATCAACTTCTCTATTGATACTACATATTAAATGGAAGGTCTCGACATGGCTTAAAACAAAACCCACCACTGGTTAGCAAATGACGAGACCTTTGCAGAGATACAAAGAACATAGTTATACGTTGTCACACTCAATATAAGCAGCCAGCACGGTACAGCGCGGTACCGTGGCGGTACAGTGGAGTACCAAGGAGTACAATCAGGTTACGTTGCCACGCACTGGGTGCGTCACAGCCCCCCCAAGATTTTAGATAATCGACCTTAGAAGCATTATCAAAATCTGACAGGCAACCAACCGACCTGCTACCCTTAGCTGCCACTAATTGCAAAAGGTGCACAACAACTGAAGTGTGAATTATACATAAAACACAATATCGCATGCATCATGCTACAACAATAAAGACTTACAAAACTAAAAAAAAATTTCTCGTTTATTTTATTGTTTTTATAATCTTTTTGGACGGCGTTATGATAGCCTAATTTTACTCCTGCTCAACCCACACACCGTGCACGACTATCCTGGATCATCAACCCTTGATAGACAATCTGCTATCACGTTCTCACTCCCGGCAATATGCTGAATGTTGAGATTATACTCTTGGAGCATTAGGGACCACCTGGTCAACCGCATATTCCGATTGTGAAACTGATTTAGGAATTTCAAGGGATGATGGTCCGTATAAATCGTCACTACCGGGCCGTAGGCTGGAACATAAACTTCGAAATGTTTGAGCGACAAAACGATAGCAAGAAGCTCCTTCTCTATAGTCGAGTAATTCCTTTGTGCCGAATTAAACTTGCGAGAAAAGAAGCTCACTGGGTGTTCCAAACCCTCGGAATCAGTCTGCAGTAACACTGCCCCGGCACCCACACCGCTGGCATCAGTCGCCAGCTGAAAACTCCTGGAGAAGTCTGGGGCTCTCAAAATCGGATGTGTACACAGCAGGTGCTTGACTAGGTCGAAAGCCCTCTGACACTCCGCAGCCCAACAGAACTTCACTGACTTCGACAGTAGATCAGTTAACGGTGCTAAGACAGTAGAGTATCCCCGGATGAAGCGCCTATAATAGCCTATCATACCTAGGAACCGCATGACCTGGCGCTTAGTGGTGGGCCTGGGAAACATATTGATAGCCTGTATCTTGCTCAGGGGGGGGCACACCCGGCCTAACCCGACCACGAAGCCAAGATACTGCACAGTAGCCTTTACAAACACGCACTTCCTCAGGTTCACCACCAGCCCAGCATCGTGCAACTTCCCAAACAGGGTCTCTAAGTGCCTTAGGTGATTTTCAAAATCGTCATCATACAC